>JAODLD010000101.1:30168960-30181087 GCA_026781065.1 Mormyrops boulengeri | reverse complement strand
GCAAATACCACATGTAGTCTCAGTACCTTATTGAACTCAGCTCCATTCTCTATATCTGAGGAGTCCTCTGAGAAATTAGAGAAGAGAAGGTCTTGTTCACGCATACGGAAGAACATCTGCAAATAAAGGACTCCGGATGAGGACAGTGATTGGATATGGAATGCTTTGACTTGGTTTTGACAATGGTCATGCTTTTAGGAAGCAATTGCCCGGCTGCTCCTCACCTTTACCATATCGATGAGCCAGACTAATGCCCCAAGGAACTGCGGCCACGTGTGAGGAGCCCCGACAGAGTACATGGAGCTCTTAGACAGGGGAAAAGGATACCTGTGGCAAGATGACCAAACATGTAAGCACAGCCTAGGCAGATACAGTGAGCTTAAACCAACAAGCATGCAATTGTAGTGTACACCCGTGTGGACTATTTTACCCCCAATCTCTGAATATTCTAGGAACCTCCTCCTCGACTTTGGACGTTGGCAACTGAAAAGTGGGATCAATTAGGCTATAGATGAACTCAAAGATCTTCAAGAACTCCTTGGTGGAGGGGGACTGGAGGGACTTGACTGTTATTGTTCCGGGGAATCCCCTCTCCGACAGGAACTTAGAAAGGTAAAAACAGATGGGATAGGAAGAGAGTCCTGTGAGTAGATTGCAAAGATATTTCCGTTAGTTCTGTTAATTCTTTAGACTGCAGTGAAGCCTTTACCTCACAGAGGTCTTTGATACACTGCTGAATGAAGGACTTGTCATGGAGGGGTCGAGGATCCTTCATCTTTTCCGCACCCCCAAAAGCTCCAAAAGTGCTGTTACGGGACATGCCCGCCCCACTAGCTCTAAAAAGCAGAGGGCTCACAGTGAAGTCACAAGGGTCAGACTGCGTAATCCACATATAGAAACACTGGCAGCATGCAAAGCAACCTGAAATGGGGTTTTACGCACCAAGTCTTCAAAAAGAATGTTCCTCTATGGACACTGAGTGGAATGATCTAAAAACTACAAGTTTTAGCCATTTGATGCAGAGTTGCACCCAATTAAGTTACATCTCCAGTCAATGCATCTAAATATGTTGAGATTATAGAGTAACACTGGGACACTAGCACCTTGAATCAGAAAAACTTCTCTCAGAGATCTATCCAGTCTTACCTTTTCCCGAAAAAACTGGTTCTCCTGTCAGATGTTCCAGACTGTGGTTTCGGGATGTTCAGCTTTCCGTAAGCAGAGTCTTTGCTGCGTTAAAAACATAAGGGCTCAAGACAGACAGACACACACACACACACACACACACACACACACACACAGCTAAGGCAAATGGGATATGGGCAGGCGCCAGTAGTTACCTTTGCGGCGTGGCGTTGACCATGCTCATCCTGCCGTCAGCCACCCTGAGAGGCAACCCCGACTGCCGGCTACTGGAAGCCCGATTCATCTTTCGTCCTGCTAATGAAAGGAGTTCTCAAGGAACACCAGCACCACTTCATCTATATTATTTTTAATTTCAGAAGCGCTATAAAGTATGGTACAGAGAAAGAAACAGGGCATTGCTAGAACCGAACAGCAACGCATTATAGTAACACAATACCGGAGTTAGATAAATAATACAAACTGAGCAAAACACACACACACACACACACACACACACATATATATATATATATATATATATATGTGTGTGTGTGTGTGTGTATATACCCGCAATAACAGACTACTTCTGAAATGAATAATAAAAAAAGAGATCAAAACAAAGCGGAGATATTAGTATACGGCGCGCGCTAAGAAGAATCTATTAATTTTCTCATCCGCAACACCTACACGAGCGAACTGAGTGTTCTCTAAATGCTACAAACTTCATTAAATTAATATATAAAACAGAAAGAACTAAATTTATCGTTACTTTACCGCTTAGAATAACTCGGCAACTTTATCCTATTTCTCAATTTAAATATTCCGCCAACCAGTGAGCAACGGATAGTACGTTGATGACGTTAACAAAGCTTCTACTTCGGTTGTTTGTACGGCTGTCATTTTCGGCGTTGGGGGTGCGATAAATCCACTGTAGCGCCACCTACAGGAGCGGAGTATTAATAGGTTTTTAGCTTCGTCACCGTGGACATCTTTTTCTTTTAACTTGGTAGGAAACTTTTATTGTACCTGCGTAATGCGCCCGGCTATGAAAGATCGTGAAATGTGACTTGATGTTTATTGTCCGCAGTTAATCATATACATCATACATACTGTATATGATATAGAGGATTACAGGGCAGAATTTCCAGTGCTTGACGTGGGCCTGTATTCTGCAGTACGTATTACCAGCACCTCTTATTATCTGCTAGTACTGAATAAGAAGGGAAATACCAGAACCTGTTTTTTCCCACTCTTGAAGCACTTTGATAGGGTGACCAAAGAATCGATGTCAGAGAGGACACTTTGAGCTACTTCAGGTTTTACAAAACTATTTTAACCCTCCTCCACCAAATTTTACAGCTGGCACAATGCAGTCAGGCCTGGCAACCAAAAAAGCCATCTGTCAGACTGCCAGGCAGTGAAGTGTGATTTGTCACTCCACAGAACATGATTTGACTGCTCCAGAGTCCAATGTTGGCATATTTTACACCACTCCATCTGATGCTTGGCATTGCGCTGAGTAATGTGAGGCTATTTAGACTATTTAGCCAAGCACAAGAGCCTTTAATTTTTAATGGTATGGGGTTTTTTTCCAGGGGTTGGGCAAGGCCCCTTAGTTCCAGTGAAGGGAACTCTTAATGCAATTCTATTCTTCCAACTCTGTGGAAACAGTTTGAGGAAGGCCCTTTTCTGTTCCAGTATGACTGTGCCCCAGTGCACAAAGTAAGGTCCATAAAGACATGGTTGGGTAAGTTTGTGGTTTGGGAGAACTTGACTGGCCCACACAGAGCCCTGACCTCCACCCCATCGAACACCTTTGGGATGAATTAGAACAGAGATTGTGAGCCAGGCCTTCATGTCCAACATCAGTACCTGATCTACCAAAATTCCTAGAGACAGACTCCAAAATCTTGTAGAAAGCTTTCCCAGAAGAGTGGCAGCTGCTATAACTGCAAAGGTGGACCAACTCCATATTGGTGTGTAATGGCCAGCTGTCCCAATACTTCTGTGAATATAGTGTATGATGTAAACATAATTCAGTAATGAAAAGAATCTGCTTCTTTGAATGAATTTTAATGCTAATGAATTAATATACACCCATCCACTTTCTTTTGCCTTTTATCCAGGTAGGGTTATAGGAATTCAGGGCTCATACTGAACTATTTAAGGAAGGCACAAAGGAACATAGAAATGATAAACCATTTTGCATAAAAAGGAAGCAGAATTTCTATAAATACTTAAATAAATAACTCATTTAGACAATGGAATGGTTATGTCAGTGTTACCCAATTCATACAACCATTTTCCTTTTCCCAACAGATACAGGGAGTACCAGTCTCTGGGAATGCATGCAACAGAAGGTCCACACCCTCCTCACCCCCGATGCCAAATATGATCAGGATCATCCACCCCGTCTGTTATTGGACAGGAAATTTACTTTTTTTCCATTAGTGTACTTTGATAATATTTGATATATTTTGCGATATTTGGATTGTACACTACTCAGAACAATTAAGGAGACACATCACACATCATATCTTGATGAACGAAATACAGATGCTCTTACACTTACGAATGAGATACGTTCCGAACGGCTGTTCGCAGCTTGAAATATTCATTAGTTGTTATTCAGCATCATTTTAAGGGTATACACAAGTACTAAGAACTAGGATGCTGGGAGTACACACGCTACGCTGCTGCGCGGCAGGAGTAGCGGCCAGAAGTCGTACTAGGCGGAACTGGAGCGCAGAAAAAAAATTGACGTTGCGGACAGGAAACGGGAGCCCAGTGAACACAATTTGGACTTACAGTCCTCTTCGTTCGTATGTCTGAAAGTTTGTAAGTTGAAAGTTTGTAAGTAGAGGAGCGTCTGTATTCGACTTGATAATCATTAGTGATATGATTCACTATATGATATGATATGATATGATATGCCAGTTCGAGCCCTAGTTCCTCCTAACCCCATCAAAGTGACCTTGAGCAAGACACTGAACCCTAGATTGCTCCCGGTGAGCAGGTTGGTGCCTTGCATGGCAGCCTCCACCACTGCTGTATGAATGTGTGTGTGTGTGTGTGTGTGTGTGTGGATGGGTGAATATGAGGCATTAATTGTAAAGCACTTTGAGCCCTCATAGGAGTAGAAAAGCGCTATATAAATGCAGTCCATTTACCATATACATTGTGCAATTCATTGAGAATAAAATTACATTAAAACGGTCAATGGAAACCAAAATCATTAACCCACTGAGGGCTGCATTCAAAATCACACGGAAAAGTAAAAAACTGAAATCACAGACTGCGTGAATTTCATCACAACCGCTCATAATGTGGCTCAGTAGGGTGTATGGCTCCCATAATGTTTGGGCATGCTCCTGATGAGATGGCAGATGGTGTCCTGGGGGATCTCCTCCCAGCCCTGGATCAGGGTATCAGTGAGCCGGACAGTCTGTGGTGCTACTTGGTGGTGTTTGATGTACCAATACATAGGTCCTTGATTGGATTCAGGTTTGGAGAACATGGGGGTCATCAATGGTATCGACGCCTTCATCATCCAGGAACCGCTTACACACTCTGGCCACCAGGCTGGACATCGTCCTTGACCTGGAGGAATTCAGGGCCCATGACCCCAGCTTAAGGTGTGGCAATGGATCAAGATATGAGGTGTGAATGGGTTCACCACAGCATCTCCAGACTCTTTCATATCTGTCATATGTGCTCATTGTGAACCTGCTCTTTTCTGTGAAGAGAATGGGGCGCCAATGACAAACCTGCCAATATGGGTGTTCTCTGGCAAATGCCAGTCAAGCTACAAAGTACTGGACTGTGAGCACAGGTGCCACTAGAGGGCATCGGGCCCTCATGCCACCCTAATAATAGTCTGTCTCTGACAGTTTGGTCGAATCATGCACCCAAATGGCCTGCTGGAGGTCATTTTGTAGGGCTCTGGCAGTGCTCCTCCTGTTCCTCCTCACGCAAAGCAGAATATACCAGTCCTGCTGTCGGGTTGTTGCCCCTCTATAGCCCTGTCAAGCTCTCATTGTGTAAAGGCCTGTCTCCTGGTATCTCCTCCATGATCTTGTGCCAGGAGACACAGCAAGCCTTCCGACAGCACGTATGGATGTCCCATCCCAGAGGATCTGGTCTACGTGTGCAACCTGAATGGGCTGTAGGTACTGCCTCATGCTACCAGTAGTGACAAGGGCACTAGCAAAATGCGAAACTAGAGAAAAATAGAGAGAAATGGTCTATGGTTAACACCAGCAAAAACATTCCCTTTTTGCAGGGGTTGTCTTGCTGTTGCCCCTACTGTCCACCTGTTTCCATAGGCACCAAAGCAGGTGAAACCGATTCACAATCGCTTGCACTTCCTAACTGGACAGATCTATACCACAGAAGTTTGACTTGGTGTTATATTGTGATGACTCCAAAAAAGCAATGGATGTTTGTGTTTTATACTTAACCTTGACTTGAGGTATGATGACTACAATGCTAACACTTTACAGTATGGTGTATAAATAGTCATGTGAAAAAATTAGGACAGCCGATTAAATATTTAATTCTTTATTAAGAAATATCAAATTATATCTGTAGATAAAGGTGATGCTATTACATCACCTATGCAAAAACAAGAAAAAAAATCACTTAAAGGAAATTAAGATGCCAATTCCTACTGAGGAAAAAGTTAGGACACCCTGTGCTCTAATAGCTTTGGTTGAAATAACCTCAATGAGACATTTCCTATAACCATCTATCAATCTCTGACATCAACTGGCAGAAAGTTTTCCCCACTCACAATGCAGAATTTCGTAAGCTGTGTGATGTATGAAGGGTGTTCTGCATGCACTTCAAATCACCCCACAGCATCTCAAAAGGATTCAGATCCAGGCTTTGACTTGACCATTCCAGAACTCTCCATTTCTTTCTTGTAAGCCATTCCTTGGTAGAGTTACTGGAATGTTTTAGGTCATTTGTATGGTCCACCCCCACTTCAGCTTCAACTTCTGGACAGATCTTTTCACATTGTCCTCAAGCACCCCCTGATGAAGAATTCATAGTGGATTCTGCTGCGGTAAAACAGCCCCAAACCATGACATTTCCACCCCCATGCTTCACAGTTGCTTACGCCAAACATGTCCTCTCTTATTGCGCCCAAATAATTCAATTTCAGATTTATTTGTCCAAAGCACGTTGCTCCAAGAGTGCCCATCTTTGTCTAGGTGTTCAGTGTTGCCCAGATGTTTTTGACAGCAAGGGTTTCCTCCTTGCACACCTCCCATGTAAATCAAACTTGTGCAGTCTCTTTCTGATGGTAGATGCATGTACCTTGACATCAACTGTGGCAAGAGCTTCCTGTATGACTTTTGATGACATTTTACTATTTTTGGAGACTTCTTTCAGCATCTTGCGGTCTGCTCTAGGCTGAACTTGCTAGGACAGCCTGACCTGGCCATGCTGGCAGTTCTTTAAAATGTTCTCCACTTGTAAATCACAGTGGAATGGCTGATTTCAGACTGGAGATCTTTTTATATCCCTTCCCAGACTCTCATGCATCTACAAGCTTCTTTCTGAAGGCCTCAGAGATCTCTTGGATCTCACCATGGTGATACGACTCATTTCAACAAATCAAGAGCAAACCAAACTGTATGTCTACGGTTTAAATACGATGGGGTCCACCAAAAAGCTCTGTAACGATGTTCTAATCATTTTCACCTGATATGCTGCACCTGAATCTAATTCTAGGCATTTTAAATAGTGATGAATGGGAGGAGGTCCTAACCTTTTCCTCAGTGGAAATTAGTATCTTAATTTCTTTTCCTAAATAAGTGAATTTGTTTCTTGTTTTTGCATAGATGATGCAATTACATCTCCTTTATTTACGGATATAATTTAGAAGATGATTTAATGCTGAACTCTGTCCATTACCTCCCCACTCTGCCCCCTGGACAGTAAAATACTTATTAACTACCTGTTTTTTTTTTTTTTGCACTATAGTCTCAAGGACTGTTTAGATTTCATACCTTTCCGCTGCTAATTTGACATATGTTTGCTACCATTTGCACAACTGCCTTATATATTGCTACCATTTGCACAACTGCCTTTTTTGTCGATAGGACTCTTGCCTTGTCAGTTTGTCTTATCTGTCTTTTTATATAGAAATGCAATCAAAATTTTGTAATGTAGATTAAACTTTAGTTTAATTGGAGGGTGCGCACACCAGTGAGCGAGAAACGGCATTTCGGTTCTCATGCATGTTTTGCACATAAAATGTGAATTGACAATAAAATATATCTTTGAATCTCTGAATACTTATAATTTATTAATAAAGAACTAAATATTTAATGGGATGTCCTAATGTTTTTTTTACACGACTGTCCTTTTAAGAATCGCGCAATAAAATAGTCTCCTAATAACTGAACTTTATTCTCCACCTGATGATCTCTTTGTCCCTCGAGAGCTACAATATTTTATTTATTTGACCTGCGGCATGGTTTTCATTTACAATACAAAAGTTATTCCGCTAATAAGCTGGCTAGTTGTTTCACTGCTGGCACCGTTAAAAATATATACAGTTATAGACTGAATTCCACTATAGTTTTGTCTAATATCGCCGGCGCTAGCAGTGGCGCACTATTTTGCAAGGCATGCAAGGCCAATCGTAGCACTTCTCTCATAAATATTAATGAGACATTTCCTACCACCCTGCAAAAAGGAAATTTGCCGCCCACCCCACCCCGCCGCGCACGAGACAACATGGCTGCGTGCGGAGCCTCTGGAGAAACACGCGACAAAAAGGCTCGCACGCGGTCTTCCAAAGTTTGGGAATACTTCAGTCAGGACACTTTTTCTGCACCTCTACTGTAGCTAACATTAATGATGCTGTTGTTTCAGCCGTTTTATATTTTCTGTTTACTTACTCTGTTACGCAAGAGTGAGACAAATTATCGTTTATGACTACTCTTACACACTGTAGCCTAAATCGTTCCTTGCTTACTGAAATAAGCTTGACTATAAGCTACGTTTGCTAGTGTTTGTTAAAAAACGTTTCTCTAGTTATGAAATCATTAATGTTGAAACAGATGCTAAAACATGGAAAGTCAAATTGGTGTACTGAAGTAATTAAGTAAAAACTACTGCAGTGATTATTATCTTCAGTCTAACATAGAAATCCTATTGAGTCTCTTAAGATTTGCCTTTTTTGTCAATAATGTGTAAGAAATGTTTTAAGAAATTGAAATGTTCATGAGAATTTCAGATTTGTGTGGGGGGAGGGATGAATTGTTGTGTTCAATAACTAACTTGAAAATAATTGCTTATCAATAAATTTATCATCAGATCAATCGAAAAATTAGTTGTTAGATTAGTCGAATAATCGGAAAAGTAATCGCTAGATTAATCGTCTAAGGAATAATCGTTTGGGACAGCACTAATTGTAGCACATTTTTATTTTACCGAACAGCAAAATTTTGGGAGAAAAAAAAACAGGTAGAAAAAGATAACCCACTAGTAAACTACCACCCATCCTCACCCACAAGTGGTTAAAGGAATGACATCACAAATTCTCGGCCTTGGCGATATAACTCTCCACCATGTCTCTCAGCTCTTTGAGCTCCACCTCCTCCTCCTGAAGGCTCTTCTTATATACTCTGTCCATCCTTTTATTCTGGTCATCCAAGAATTTCTGAAAGGAGAGAAAAGCATGCGAGTACAACAACAGGTTTAGCGAGCATCCCTGAGTAAACACTCATGAATAAATGTTCACAACGCAATCATACAGGAACCTAATAGATTCACGTGGTTTCAGCACGACGCTGAATTTAGCGACTCACCTCCACACGTGACAGGTGGTCTGTGGCCGTGGTGAACACGCTGTAGAGATTGTTCACCACAGTACGCCGCTGCTCATTGGTTTCTTGCAGCACCAGGTGATACCTGGGAAGAGGAGAGAGCACGAATCACCAATGACAAAATCGCAAATAGCGAGCTTATACCCCAATGGCATGACCACTCATTTCACAAGCAATCACTTAAAGGCCAGCTACCTGACATCTCTGATGTGCTATGATTATGTGCACCACTGGGGAATGGGTTAGACTCACTGTTGCTGGGCTGCTTTAAGCTGCTCCAGAGCCTGGTCATAGCCATCGTTCAGCTTTCTCTCCAGCACCTTCTTGTGGTTCTCCATTGATTCCACCTCCGAGGCCCATTTCTCCTCCCCACGGGCAGTTTCCTATAAGGCATACAAGGAAGGGCTCAAAATACAGGCTTTCTACACACTTTCCACTTTAAAATTCCTTACTTTTCCAGGCCGTATGGGGTCGGTACTGGCGGTTTGCCAAGTCAGTGCCCTCCCACAAGATGCTGCCCTGGGCAATTGCCCACCTTGCCCTTGCCAGGATCCGCCCCTGGCTGCAACTAGATGGCACTTTGGCGCTCATAACCAAGCAGGTGAAAAACTTGCATTTCTGCATTGTGAGCATTGTTAATTGCAAGGTAGGATATGTCAGTATTTCTTACTGGCCCACAGACACACCCCCCACTGCGTCGTTTGGGACGTTCCTCTTCAATGTACGATTTATGCACTTTCTGGCGCTGACAATTAGCACACATGGCCAATTTCATCAGAAACGGCAATAAGGAAATCCAGATAGTTTTAGTAGAAAACATATCGCAAATTGATGTAGTGGTCTGGAAATATCAACCATATCAAATATCTCCATACTATTTCATACTTATCCTGACTTGGATAATACCATGAAACATGAAATTCCATACTTTTCTAAAACTTTCCATACGGTGTAGGACTCCTGAGCACATACACACCTCCAGGCAGAGGTGACCTGCGAGGGCCTGAAGTCTTGCACTAGACAGACTAGGGACTTACCTGCATTTCCAGCTCGAGCTGTTCATCCAGTTTGCGGATTTGCTCCTTCAGGTCTTTAATTTCATTGGCTTCATCCTCCACAGCAGACCTCATCTTCAAGAGAAAAAGAGGATGAGCTAAATATTTAAGATCTGCTTTAACATCCAACTGTAATGAAACACAACTATCTTCATACCTGTTCCACTGCTTCCTGGAGGCTTAATTTTTTATTTAAGAGCATTCCAGTCTCCTCCTCAACTTCAGAAATCATCTTCTTAAGAGGATTCTGCATAAGGGGGAGGGAAAAAAATGATTAAAACCATGTCTAGTAGGTATCATTAGTGATGCCTGATTTAACATCCACAAAAAGAGGCAATGTTACTGAAAATGTTTGCTGCCATACTTGAATTTGCACTTTGTATTGGGCCACAGCTGAAAGGCCGCAGTCAGCTGCAGTGACTTTAATCTCAAAATCTCTCCCACAGGCATTCTCTGCAGATGCAGGAATCAGCTTCAGCTTGCGAGCGAGGCGGTGGTATTCTACCAGCTCAGCTTCAGCCTACAGGAGGGCAAAGAAGAAAGAACACACACTGTTATCCAGTACATGCTCTTTCCAAGCAAACCTGGAGGAAGACTCACATAAATTCCATGTGGCAATACATACACAAGCAATTATTAAAATTTAGCACTGCCCATCTATCCTCGAATCCTTATGTTCAGTCCAGGATCACGGGGGGTGGGCAGGGTCTAGAGTCTATTCCAGACACCATAGAGTGCAAGATAGAACACTCTACATGGAATAACAGTCCATTGTGGGGTACATGAAACCAAAACAAGTGGAGGAAACCCACTCAGAACATGCAAACTCCACAGACAAACAAAAGGGGAGCGATTCAAACTGCCAAAGCCTCAAACTAATAAAGGGGAGGGCAGTATGTGTAAATGGATTAGTCCTGTAATGAAAGTACAATCTAAAGCAGAGCGGGATCGTCCGGTTGCAGGCCCTACCTCTTCCTTGACCTTTGCAAAGGCAATCTCCTCATTCCACATGTGCTGCTCAGCCTCCTCCAAGTTTGCACTCAGGCTGGAAATGGTCTGCTGGAGCTCGTTTCTCTCCCTGTTGATCCTTTCGACGTCAGCCGGGGAAAACTTCTGATTCACCAGTATGTGCTGCAGCCTGGCCTGCTCCTGCTTCAAGCTTTCCACCTGCAGCTCTGGAGAGCGAGAGGTGATCAGCATTCCCGGGACGTCCAAGTGAGGAGCTCAGATGAGAAGGGGAGGACGAGACCTGCTAACCTGTAGCTTCTAGTTCCTCAGATATCCCAGCCGCTTTGTTCTCGAGGGCCGTTCTGAAGGACTCCATCTCGCTGTTATAGTTTTGAAGCTTCTGCAGGTCCGTCTGCAGTCTGAGCTTCTCCGTTCGCTTAATCATCAGTCGGTCCTGTTACATGCGTTTAATACACATTACCACCTCACTGATGTCATACTGAGTAGTGGAGGAGAAAAGGTGTGTCACAGGTCCATGCATGGATCGAACCACGATCCACACATGCAAACATACGAACCGTCTGACTTTCTTTCTCCAGTCTCTCTACCTCTTCACTAATGATTCTGTACTTTTCAGCCAATGTCTCCAGTTGGGCCTCGTCAACTTTGTAAAGTTTCTCTTTAAAAAATAAAGCCAATAAATTAGAAATGCAATACCATGATGCATATTCTGCTTTAAAGCATTCATCAGGTTCAGCTGCAACATTAAGCTAAGGCCATGTAAATCGGAATACAAGACAAGCAGCCCCGGTTTGGAATTAATTTGTTCAATGCTTCTCCTTGCCGCACACATTTCAAATAATAGATGAGACAATCAGCTCACATTAAAAAATGCTACCATTCACTAGCGTCATGCGGAGTCACTCACTCAGCTTAGCGATGTATGCCTGGTCCACTTCCTCAAATGTGTCTGCTCCATTCATGAAAGACTTGTAGGTCTCAGCGGAGTACTCAAGAAACAGCTGGAGGAAAAAGTGCAGCTGCGTCAGAGGGTGACTCGAGACCAGGGGTGGCAGGCGCAAATACCACATGTAGTCTCAGTACCTTATTGAACTCAGCTCCATTCTCTATATCTGAGGAGTCCTCTGAGAAATT
>JAODLD010000101.1:30144050-30167194 GCA_026781065.1 Mormyrops boulengeri | reverse complement strand
AAATCTGAGCTAGATAAGATTTTAACAACTCTGAGCTATTAGTTAGGTTCTCCCCAAACAAGCTTGATGGGCCGAATAGCCTCCTCTCGTTTGTAAATTTCTTATGTTCTTATGTTCAGTGGCATATAGAATTCAAATTGTGATGAGACAGGATTTACTTCCATGGGATGGGGACGACGACTGGATTTCCCATAACACCGGCAATGCGGGATGATGAACAATACCAACTTTAGAATACATAATACAAACAGGGCTGCTCAGGTAGCCAGAGTTCTTGCAGGTTTCTGTAAGTTAAATTTAAAGGCCTTTTAAGACCATTGTGAGTAAAATTTAAGACCAACAAGATGCATTACTAGAAAACATTCGAATGATACCAGAAATTCTCAAAACATTATGTTTTAATACTGAATCAATAAAAATAGAATCAAAATACTTAATGACAGAACTAAAACTATTTTAAGTAAATATTTGAAACTCACTTTACATTATCTAGCCTATTAATTATCCTATTGGAACCAACATGTTGAAAGCTGAAGGCTGAATGTTGAATATGAATGTGAATCTGGCATGCACTAGCCTGCTCGTTTTCACCCCGTAGGCTATATGCCGACTGAAAAATCATTAGGCTTTAATTTCCGTAGGATACAATGCTATCGCACAGATCATACGATATACTGCTGTGTGTGTGTAATCTGGTCAGCGCGTGAACACAGAATAAACAGCGAGCCAAACTCGTGCACGAGCCGGGAACGCGCGCGAATCGCTCCATTATTGTCCGACTTCAAAGTTGACAGGTGAAAAGCGAGTAAAACTGCCACAAAAACGTACTGTACAAAAGAAACTTACAGCCTGACTCATAAGTTATGGAGATCGTTAGGTTAAACCAGCCTAATACAGTGACGTTAGCTTAGTTCTAACAAACCATTTAGCAGGCTAACTGAAAACCGCATATATAATTAGCTGGACAATGCATTGCATTAACCATATAAAGATTAGCATAAAACACTGTAATCGCCAACACCTATTTACGAGTGAATGAAGAAACATTGTTCACGAAGACTTCATAATACAGCTTAGCAAGGTTATTTTACTCATCACCTGTTTAACTAACATATCATCTGTCCTAATTGCTTGTACACTGTATATTTCAACCAGGATCATTGTCACCCCCCCCACGCACACATTTGTGCACATATCCCTGTACATTTTATGTACAAAACTGTACATAGAAAGAAAAAATAAATAAATAAAACTTTGGTGTGTGTATATACAACTGACCCACCTGTTCTTGTTCTCCTACAGATATTCCATACAGATGTAGCCGCTTGAATTTTCCCCTGTTTCCATGATGGGGCCTTGGCTGGTCCCTGATGGGTCCTGGGTGGGACCTTGACTTTAATGAGATCCCCCTCGATTGGCAGGCAGTCGGCTGGCAGCCGGCAGTCAACCGGCTTGGAGGGGAAAATTGAAGTGGCTACATCTGTATACTCACCTGTATATTCATTTTGTATAAGAGCTCTGTAACATTTAAATTTCTCATTCGTGGGATAAAGGTTTATTCTATTCTAATATTACGTCTACAGCAAGTAAATATGTAAACTAAAGTGAGAGACAACTCATATTGCTGTCGAGGGCATGAGAGAAAATATAAATTAATCTATCTGGTTGTTATTCTATGGGACATTGATATGGAATGGTGCTTTAACTTTATGCCCGAATTTTAGAACTACTTTCCATAGTTAAACTGTCGACGCAGCCAAACAAAAAACACCATTCTATATATTTGTCCGGGCTATTAAAGCTGTCACTTCGATGTGCTTCAGAAGGTCCTCGGCTGTCCCATGTACTGAGAGCCCAGGTATCATAACCGCACCTCCCCATTGCTCCAGAAACGAAATTATCGTGCATTTTAACCTGTATATATGCCAATTCGTACTTCATTTGCGGTATAGAGGTTAAAATGGTAATTCTTGTCATATCAGCGCAAATGTACATAGAATACGTACGCATTTGCACTGTCACAGCAATCGATTGCCGCACGTATCGCTTTTAAAGGTGAATGCGTACTTGCGTACCAGTTATATGCAGCTCTGACCATTGTGACCAACGGATTAGTTCTACAGCGTTTTACCATTTTATTTTCTGCGGACAACGCTTCTTGGGAATGAACGGAGGTAAGAATCGGTTAAAGACTCGGATCAATTAAATTTAAGACCTAGGATGAAAATCTGGGCGTTTTAAAGACACTTAAAGGCCCTAAATTTAACTTTCAGAATTTTAGACCCCGCGGTAACCCTGGGTATCAAAACGCACAACACACACAAAAAGGCGGAGATACTAGTGCGCAGCGCGCTAAGAGACATCTATTAATGCAACACCTAAACAAGCGAACTTAATGTTCTCTATATACTACAGTCTTTATTAGATGAACATATTAAAAAACCAGAAAGAACTAAATTTTCGTTACGTTGCCGCTTACAATAACTCGGCAACTTTATCCAATTTCTCAATTTAAATATTCCGCCAACCAGTGAGCAACGGGGTAGTACGTTGGTGACGTTAACAAAGCTTCTACTTCGGTTATTTGTGTTGGCGGTTTGTGACAAAACTACTGTACCGCCGCCTAGAGGAGAGGAGTACTAATAGGCTTTAGCTTCATCATCGTCGAAACCTTTTCTTGCAAGTAGGTAGAAAAGTTTTAACCAGCTTGTACCTGCGTAATGCGCTTGGCTATGCAAGATTGTGACACTCTACTAACGCACCATTGAACGCCAATCTCTATTAAAAACCATAATTAGACGTGAAATGTAAACTGATGCTTAGTGTGCGCAGTCGATCATATATGTCATACATACCTTATATGATATAGCGGAATAAAGTGCAGAATATCCAGTGCATGAAGTGAGCCCCTACTCAGCAGTACGTATTACCAGCACCTCTTAAAATGTACTGGTAATGAATAACAAGAGAAAGTCTTCTTGTGGTTTGATTGGCTTGTTTCTTTGATTGAAAGATTCATCCAGCTGTTTCACATAAACATTAGTTACACATCCATGATTCTGGTAGATCGACCAATTAGCATACAGCAAGTACTTAAGTGAGATCAAAGTCGTTTTAATTTAAATGGTAGTTTACAAATCCTGCCCTAGCTCAGTGTCCTGCCTGACATGGGTTATCTGATCACCCCCAAGTGAGAATATCCTGCATGTGCTTCAGACATTTGTTTAAAGCACATGGTCATTCTCATTTTTTCAAACAGAGGTTCACAAAATTTCAGAGAGAAAAATGATTTCAAATTTGATATCAGGATTGTGAGAATAAGTGTAAATTAAGCGTTGGGAAAAATTGTGGCATTTTTGCAGCAATTTTAAATCCTCTGCTAAAGGTCACCAACATATTTACATGTACCTTTTCCCAGGCTAACAGTGTATCAATACGCTAAGTAATGACATAAGTACATTTTTAATTAATTACACTATAACAAGTAAAATGTTTTAGGGGTACTCATGAGAGATTACACTGAGAGATTCATAGAAATCTAAAGTGTCATTACAGTTAATGATTATAATCAAAGATAATCGTATGGTACTTACACGGGAAAATGTGCTTCTGGCCCAGAGTGCCCCATCTCCATTTTCTGTCATGATTTTTAGGATCCTCAGCACTGCAATAAAGGCTGAATCCATTGGGGGAAATTATCCAAAAAGAACATTTTTCTTGTACCTTGTCCACAGCTGTGCTGGGCAGCCAATCTTGTTTCAAAGAACTGGGCATTTGGAAAAGGATGATCTTGACAATGTCTAGTAGGCCTCATTAGTGATGGCTGATTTAACATCCACATAGGACTCTAAATTTAGTGAGAGGCTGCACACTCGACACCTAGGCAGCTGCAGCTCAAAACCATTAGGTCATTTTGAGTCAGCCTTGCTACTCGTGTCTCTGTCTTGTGTGACGTCCTGATCACATGCCAAAGGAGAAGCTGCTTTAGATTTTGCAGCATCTACATTGTTGTTCTCATGTTCCAGAAGCCCAGAAGGTTTTAATAACATCTAATAACTTTCGAATCATTGTCTGTAGTTTTTTGTCAATGTATTTGGTGCAAAATATTTTCTGGAACATCAAAGGTATGGGACACCCATAACGTCTAACATGCAAGGGCTGCAGAACATCTGCTTAGGCTGTCGGGGCCTATCGAACATGCTGTCACTCTAATGAAGCCGCCTCTGCTTGCACCAATGTATTCCATGTTGGAATCCACTTGACGACTTCTAACACCATGGCATTTCTTTGTACCGTGTTCGTTTTTGTAGTGCAGCTTCATTGATCCTTGAGCAAATGGTAAACTTAAACTAGGCCACACATTGTGTCAGCAGGTCACCATTTAGAACCCTGAACCCCCATCTCATCAACAGGATAAAAGACTTTGGAGTTTATTAGAACGGCGGCAGTCAGGCCAGTGAAGAAATCCATGCAGTATGGAGTCTGAAAGGTGAACGGGGACTTTATTTTCTCTTTCTAGGGGAATATAATGGAAAAAGGGGACCACAGGCACAGGTCTGGGGTGTTGCACATTTCAGGGACGATGAGGGTTGCAAAGCTCAAGATGGAGGGGAGGGTGGTTCACTGGGCACAAACAGCTGTGTCTGTGTTGGCCAGAAGAGTGGGACATTAAGAAATACCCCGTTGCTTTTGTTTGAGCAACATTTTTTATTCAGGCAACCACAAGAGCTACAAGATTTAATGAGTCCTAAATTACTCTAAGCCACCTCCCCATCAAGAAAACAAACTACACAATGTATTAAATGTTGGTTTATTTTTTTTCCCCAAATCGCTCAATGATGACAAAATCGAAACAGATTGAAAAATTTTCAAACTCGATGAGTGTGTTCATCTACTCCAGAGCATCAGGAAATGAACTGTGGGCTGCTGACAAAGTGTAGTTGCTTGCCAGCTGAGGAACAGCTGATCTGACACCCCACCCTGTCCCCCCAACCACATTAGGGGAGAGAGAAAAAAAAAAACAGATTGACATTGCTACAGCTTTCTTGGCTCTCTGATTCACCGGACGTGAGCTCCAGGCTTCCTGGCCCTTATACCGTTGTCTTTTGTGGTCATGTTATCTGTAGATGCACCCAAAGCAAGAGCTCAGAAATGATGACAGGCATGACTCTGAGCTGCCCTGCCTATCATTACAAGTCAAGCTTTTCCAAATGTCTGGAATAAGCTCTTATAAGAGCAGGAGTGAGACTCTACAAGCTCTGGAGAGAGGGAGTTCCGACCCTGTGATGCTGATATAAGGTATGTGATGCGAGCTGGCTGGCCCAGTGCTCAGTGCCTCCACACTACAGGAGCCTCACAACAGCACTTCAGGTCTCAGCAGGCCCAGAAAACTAGTGGCAGAGGGTCATGTTCCATCCATGAAACAGACCGACTGAACCAGCTGGGACTAGCTAATAAATAAGGGAAAAGCTTCCCCAAATGCCAAGAACTCATCAAGCTC
Source organism: Mormyrops boulengeri (assembly GCA_026781065.1). Lineage (NCBI taxonomy): Eukaryota > Metazoa > Chordata > Actinopteri > Osteoglossiformes > Mormyridae > Mormyrops > Mormyrops boulengeri. The sequence continues at coordinate 30,161,694 of JAODLD010000101.1, read as the reverse complement.
ATGTTGAATCCTTTGCTGACAGACAGACAGACAGACAGACAGACAGACAGACAGACAGACCATTTTCATTCTGCACGTCGCCATCCCTTTAAGCTGTTGCTTGGCGACCTGACTCTGCCAACTTCAAACTCTCCATGTCTCAGGTCATGGGGTTAGACTAAACTTGAAACCAAGTGCCAATGCCTGTGAGGCAGTAGAGCGGCTCTTCTCCTCATCGATCTTTTCTTGTTTCTTTCTTCAGGGTGAAGCAAGAAATCAGTTCTTACCCCTCACTGGTGTCTCCTACGTTCCTACACATCAGTCCCTTATCTATGTGGCCTACACAGTACATCAATGCGATTCCTTCAGTAAGATGTGCTTAAAATCACTTTTACTCAAAAAAACCTAAAAACACAAAAAAGGTATTAAAAAAATCAAGTGAAGGCTAAACTCTTCATAGTTTAAAGAAAGGAATACAGCTTATATACATTATCTCAGAGGCTACTTAAAATACACCTTATTAAAGATAATCTTCATTGTTTTTTTCAAGGACCTGTGACCTTACATACAACCAGTAAGATTATTATCTTTTGATTTTTTTTCTCTCCTCAAAAGAAAAAGTGAACCCTGGAACAATTTGTGTAAATCTTTTTCTTCGTCCAACATTTTTAAATGTTTCATGAGTGAATATTAAATTGTATTTTTTTTTTTTTTTTTACTTTCGCTTTTGATTCAGTAAAACAGCTGTGCATTTCTCTGTTAATATCATGGGTATGAAAAGACAGTGGAAGAAAAACAATTGCATCTAATCTCAGAAACTGTGAGAAAACTTTCCAAAAAACACTTCTTTTTAAACCTGTCATTCCGTCTTGGACAATTCAATGTCAATCATTCCTTATTTTTTTTTTTTAATATATATTTATATATACATCTTTTTTAAGAAAAAAAATCTGTCTCTTAAAGTTGAAAACAGAAGACCGAAAGTCTGTTCTCCATTTAGTCCTGGCTGCAGGAAGCCTAAGAGGACGACCAGTGTCCACTGTCTGTCCTTAAGCCAGTCTGCCTGTCCGACTGTCCCAATTGTGACTATCCCTGCCACGTCAAACAGTCCCTACATCCTGTGCTGGGACGTATCCAGTCATTGCGAAGGTCTGGAGGGGGTGTGAGAGGGAGGGCGGGGTTGTCAGCAGTGTCCTTGTTTCTCAGTCAGCCTCCAAGTAAAAGGTCTATGACGTGATGACTGCACTCCTCCGGGGCTGCCTTCCAAGAGTGTGACGCTACTGCGGGGCGGGGGGGCACATAAAGGCCCCGGCACTACGGCGACTGCGTGGCCGGGCTGCTTTGGGTGGAGCTGGGCGACATGCTGGGGCTGCAGCTCCCTGGAGGGGCCCCTCCGCCAGCCCGGGCACCCCCACTGTCCTGGCTTTCCAGGCCCTCTGAGTTCTCCAGCATCTCCTGGATGAGTGGAGGCATGGAGCCAGGGATCTCCATCTTCAGGGTGATGACACGCTCTGCTCCTGTGGTGGGAGGGGAGGAGGCGGTCAGCTACCATGTGGATGGCGAGTGTGTCCACTGTGCCAATGCCAGACCATGGGGGGGGGGGGGGGGTCATGGAAGTCTTGCAACTCACCCTTAGCGCTGATGCTCCTCAGGTCTGTGATTTTCATAAGCATCTTGGGGAACATGTGTGGCTTGTGCGGCCGCCGTTTCCTCACGTAGATCTTGAGAGCCTCTAGCAGAGGCTCCTGCAAGATATCCACCCTCTCCGAGTCTTCCAGGTCCTGTCGGTCTGAGGAGGCAAATACAGAAGGTTAACAGGATGCCAACATTCCTGCTGGTGTTGGTACAGCCCAAGTACTCCCTAAAGCAGTGTTCCTGAACCAGGTCCTCGGGGACCCTCAGTCAGTCCACTCCCTCCCAGCTCCCGGTATTATGCCCCAGAATACCAGTGAAAATCAAAAACACAATCCCATCTGAAGCTTGGAACTTTGAGACAGGTTCTCACTGCGGCACTGAGAGGCTGCAGTCTTACTTAGTCCAGACCAAGCAGCGAGCCAAAGACCATCCAAAAGCAAACTCGCCGTGCAGTACCTCCACACAGCAGACAGATGGCACTGAGCAGCCCCGTTTCAGCATCGTCCATCTCAAGGGGCAGCAGCTGATTGGCGAATGCGAAGACCAAGTCAGTCAGGGGTCCAAAACCAGCATTGTGCATCTGAGTGCGGTTGAGCGTCAGACCATCTGAGAAGGTCATGGTGTCGTGCTCAGGCGTGTAGCGAGTGCAGATCCGCAGGATCTAAGATCGAGGAAATCAGCAGCACAGGAATAAAGAGTAAAGTATGATTCTCCCAAACATCCCACCCACTGCCATACTCCTAAAGATCTACACCTTCCAACAAAATCAGAGCCTAAATCTGGAGAACCAGGGGCAGAAATCACTTGCACTCACAAGGATGTCGAGACAAGCAGCCTTGAGCAGGGTGATCTGGTCAGCGATGGTGAGGGTGGTGAAGCCGGGGAGCTGTTTGGCAAATTCGACCGTCTTGATGATACACTTCGTGGAGAGCTCACTGAACTTGTCCCATAGGTCAACATCCAGGGAGACGCGCTGGTCGGAGCTGTTGTTCTGGTGAGGAGGAGGCCAAGATTAGCTTATTTCGGTCTTGACAGCCTTGAGTCCATTTTTAAAAAACAGCATTATCTATCACATTTACAAATGACAAAATTTGGGGCAAGAAACTAATAAAACCCAACATGCTGTTAAGTACCAAAATACACAAAATAGATAGTTTGATGTGTCTGAAGAATCAGCATCCAAAAAAGTAGCTGATGAGGTCAGCGGAGCTTTGCAAAGTGGGCACTGGAAGCGGGAAGCGGGGTGCAAGACTTACTGTAGTGTATTTTCCCAGCTGGCAGAGCGAGGGGAAGGTCTCCTGGTGGGCTTTGCGCACCCTCTCGATCATCTGCTCTGTGGCTGGGCTCAGCACGTAGCTCTCGGTGCATTCCTGCTTCTTCTCGTCCTTCTTCTTCTTGTTGCGGTCGTTCCTCACCGCTGAGGGAGAGACGAGACAATGAGGTTAAAGGTCCAGCCTGCTGCCTTCAACCAGTCAGCGAAGACCACCTGTCTTTGATGATGAGACGTAACCCACGTCGAGGGGTCTAATGAGCAGAGTCCCGGGTCAGACTCCTGTTTTGCAGGGTTCTTTTAATGGGCAACCAATCTGCTCCTGGAGCAACAGGAAATGACCTTATAGGTCATCCGCTTACTAATTATTAGGGACACCCGCCGCAGTGCGGGGCACACACAGCATTCGCTGTCATCTGGGGGGGGGGGGGAGGGGCGGAAGGATGGTACACACAGTGAGATGCAGGGAGGGAGCCAGATTTTTTCAAGGAGGAACAGAGGAGAAACAAAGAGAGTGCAGGGTTGGGGGCGGGGGCTGCAGGTTTGCGACTCCGGCAGAGCAAATGGGGAAAGGCTTTGATCTGACAGAGAGAAAACACGAGAGGAAAGCAAAGCTAAGGGCCGCTGAGGCCTCTGTAAAGGAAGTGGAAAGGTAAAAACAAAGATTATCGGATTTTAAGAGAGGGAACAGATCCTCCTATGTGCTGGGAATGTATCCCCTCATAATTACTTTATGGACACAAGCGGCACGACACAGCAGAAAGAGCCACAGCCAGCCCCTCACACTTGGAGTGAAGCCCACCCTCCCCCAGGAAGAGGCAAAGAGACTGATGGTGGCAGGTGATAAATAGCGGTGGGGGATGAAGTCGTTAATAACGCTGACAAATCACCGCTGCTTTCATTAAACCCCAAGCTAATCTAATAACATAATATGACAAATATCCAAGCGTTAATGGTTTAAAAGGCCTAGCTGAAGCCGCACCCCGCAGCCCCACCCCCCCATCTGATATTCTACGCTTCCCCTGGTCTCTCTCCATCCCCAGCCCGGCATCACCGGCGTGGCCTCCCCCAGCTGCATGTGCTTTGGGAGGAAAAGGGGGATGGTCCTCCCAGACGACTCCACGCACACACTGGGGCCAGGGGGCGGGGGACTGGGGAGAGAGCGGCACTCTTTGAGTAGGGCTATGTTTAAAAGAAAAAAAAATAAAAATTAGATATAACGAACGAGGTCTTCCACTAATTTTCATGTACGAAATGTAACAGGAACACAGCCACAAACTAAATGCATATCATTCTCACAGGGGAACATGCCAGCAAGCAATAGAGGACAGAACGTCACCCCAACAGCAGCGATATTCCACTTCTGTTTGCTTTTGTTATTTTTCAGTCTTCAACTCAACAGCTGACATGCAAACAATAGACAACTCTGCGGCCTGCGGTCATTTGCCTGTGGTGAGCCCGCCCCCCCCGGCTGGGCAAAGCCAAAACCCCCTCTACAAAGCAGCTTCATTAGGTGCCCCAGGAGATATGAAATTAATTCCCAAATAAAAGCGGGGCTCTGCATCCTTGAAGCACAGACATTAGCCTGGCTGATAAATAGGCAGGCACCATCATAAGCTGCACAACACAATTTAATGGAGTCATTAAAGAACTATTAGCCAAGGCCTGTAATCAGTCATGGCGGATTGCTGCACGTAATAACGAGGTGGACTATGGGAGTGATCCCCTCTGTACCCCAGTCCAGTCCGTGGGATCCTTCTCCCCATCAGGCTTGGGTAAGGCCACTTTTTCGGCCTACAAGCTCTGCCCGAAAATCTCTCTTATCTTCCACTCAAAATATGTGAGTGAGCGGGCGAGCAAGCCAGAGAGAGAGAGCGAGAGTGAGGGGAGAGTGCTCACCAATCACTAGGCCTTTTGGCAAATTCAATAATAAAAAACAGACGCGGGGGGAGGGGGGGGGGGGTACAGGGAGAGACAGGGATAATTTGGGGGAAGAAAATTAAAGTCCTGGCAGGTCCTCCATCACGGAGATTAAATTCAGTGGAAGGATAAAAATGTCAGGCATGCCAGCTTTTCCTGTGCACTGTTGTTTTGTTCACAGAGAGAGATGAAAAATTTTCTCCTGCTGCGTCTCTCCCACCCCTCTGCACCACGCCATTCCAGCTCCTCCCACCAGAGAGCGCACTGGAAGAGGGGGCAGCCGCGACTCACTCCCGAGGCCCGCCTGTGGATCCACAGGAGCACGCGGTAGGAGCTCGGGTCTCCCGTCATGTGACATGAGTGACCGTTTGCACCAACATGGCTTCACGCCCTGCTGCATTTATCCCTGTATGACACACCCAGAGCCCCACCCATGCGGATGGTACAGATTCCACGGACAAATGGGGGTTGACACCTGATACGAGGCGTTCCCACACCCCCACCACTGCAAGCCACTTGGTCCACACTAACCCTACTGGCTGGGGGGCCCAGTGAGCTCTTACTGCTGTCCCACAGTTAAGCATCCCCCTTCTGGGCAAACTGCTGAGTTTAATCCCTTCTACAAAAGGCTGGAGAATTAAGACCTCTGCTTCTCTCTTTCACGGCTACCTGGCACAGAGCCCTGCTTGCTACAAAGCCCCCCCTTTGCTCCAAACAAAGCAGATCTACGTACGAATCTTTGTGTCAATCGGCAGGCCATCGGGTCAGCCGTCAAGCGGTCCATGAGATGGAAATCTCCACGGTGGCCCCAAATACGCTGCTTTCCCATTCTGAGGTGCTGCAGTGCATAATTCCGTCCACAAGGTGGCAGTAGCAGCCCGAGAGTCTGGCTGGCACACTCGAGTAAAAGTCCAACAAGCTGATACGCGGGCCGTAATTAATGACCATTTCAAGCATTTGGGAGGACAGAGAATAACTAACAGAGAAATGCTTAGATCTGAGCACTGGAAACCATCAGCACATGTCGCATTTGGTGCGCAGTACAAAAGAAGCCGCAGGGAATTATGCAGGACAGTCGGACACCACATCCTGAACGTATCTGAAGAGTTTTCCAGGGGGTCTGAAGCTCCCTGAAGCACTTCCCAGTTAAGTAACATGACCTGATAGCGTCTTTAGGTGCCCCCAGGCACAAACTAACGGAAGGGCATGCTGGGAGTCGAGGGGACACTGGGCCGCTCTGCCCACTGTTCGCAGCGCATCCAAGGGTGGGCTTATGGGGCAGAATAAGACGCAGCACTACCAGTGGGTCTCTGCTAAATGTGTATGTGCTACCCGCCAGCACTTCTTTGTGCTCCACACGGCACACATGGGGTCTGGCAGGTCGGCCCGCTCCGAGAGCACCAGCTGAAACAGCCGGCACCCCACAGGCTGCGGAAGGGGCGGGAAGGCATGGAAGCAGGCAGCGCTCGTGACGGGCCGGCCTGGGCACTCACACTCTTTGGACATCCCCACTTCTAGGCACTTCTGCAGCCGGCAGTACTGGCAGCGATTGCGGGTGACCTTGTTGATGATGCAGTTCTTCTCCCGGTGGCAGGTGTAGACCATGTTCTTCTGAATGCTCCTCCGGAAGAAGCCCTGGAGTTTGGAGGGAGATACAAGAGTGGGGGGGGGGAAGGTCAGCGAGGACGCCACGTGTGCGCCGGGGTGGGGCTCTGACCGAGTCCACACAGGGTTTAACTAAGGCGAAGCTGAGAAGGAAACACTACGTTTTATTACCCGGAGCGTGAAGACAGTACAAGTCGAGTTTGTACCAGAGAAGAACCACGGCGATAACAGCACCCCCCTCCCCACCCCCAAAGTCCCCTGATCTAATTCCACAGCACCTGACACACCCATAAAAGGACGCTTGCACACCATAATGTGCTTTTCATTTTAAGCAATTTGGTTCTTTTTTTCCCAAGACATCTGAGCTTCTGGTCTTATTCTAGTCATCAGAAGGGATCAGCTCAGAACACAGACTGCTTTAGGGGGTGCTTAACTCTCTGTTATAAAACTACCATAAATGAAGATGGAGGGTGGGATCTGAAATGGGAGGCAAGAGAGAAATGACAGTGAATGCCACCTGTATGACGGGTTATGCCTCGATAGCCCACTGCCCAATTACCACCTAAGAAACTGCAGGTCGCCCCAGGGTAAACAGCATTTACGCAAGATGTGTCACCACGATCCGAGCACCGCAGAAGATGACGGAGAACTTCCCCACATGCAGGATGGCCAACGTGGCAAAATCCTGAACATCATGGGTAAATACAGGAATTGGTGTAAGGCCAGTCAAAGCGTTTTCATCTGTCTTGTGAAAGCAAAAAATATACGTGTGTATTCTTAAAAATTAGTTTTCACCATAGCCTGCCCTTCATTTCAGCATGAAAGTAACATGGCTCCTGAAGACCAGCTGCAGGACAGATGCAAGAAAAGACCCCCTTCACCCTGTGTTAGTGTGCAGGCATCGGAAAGGGCAGCAGGGGAAATATTTAGGGTATAGCTGGTTTCTGATTAGCCTTCTGTTATTGCTGGGAGTGGGACAGGAAGCAGGTTTGTGCATGTTACCACACTGAGAAAAGTAAAGAGGAACAGCAGAGTACACCAGGGAAAAGAGAGACACAGACAGAAACAGAAAGAGACAGCAATAGAGACAGAATGACAGACGCACACAGACAGAGAGACAGAAAGTGACAGACAGACACTGTCCTCCTCAAGGCTGCCGGCGTGACCCTGGGCAAGCCCATCATAAACCTGTCATTTCAGAAATGACATAAGAGTTAGGAGCAGCATCAACGTGGAAACCACGGCCGTCAGACTGCGGCGCACCAGCTAACTAGGTCTGTTTTGTAACTGGTGGACTAGCTGGTAGAGGGGCAGCAAAAGCATGCGACAGGACGGCACTGAAGGCGCTTCAACGGGCAGGGCTTCCCTTCTGCAGCTCTGCTGCTCTTTACTGACATTCCCCACCTTTCTACATCACACAGGGTGCTGGTCAGAGGCGCAGGGCCCCTATGAATGGCTTACCCAAGAGCAAGGCTCGGTCACAGAGAGGTGATTTAGGAGAAGTCAGGGCCGCAGTGAGAGGGTGGCGGGGCCCCTCTCTCCCAATCCCTGTCACTGACCAGGCCCTCTGCCACACAACTCAATTACGGAGTGCTTGATTCAAACATGTTCCTGGTCGGATGGCACTCCCACCTGTCCTCAGCTCCAGCCGAAAATCCCATCAAGGGAACAGGGGTCAGCTGACACCTGCTGCCCGCTCGCAGGGGCCTGGGGAAGGAAGGTGACTCAGCCGAAGAGAGCAGCCCCCCCCCCCCCAGCGGTTAAAGCTGTGTGCTCTGACCCCAAGGATGTGGAATGGCAGATGGAGCGCGGCTGAGCACCGAGCACTAAACCCAAACTACTCCGCTTAAGCATCCAGCTGCAGAAATGGGTCCAAATCCGCAAGTGGGATCAGGGCGGCGGCCAGACAGCTGGACATACACGGCTGAGAAGGAATGCCGTCCTCTGGCCAACCGGAACACAGGAAGCAGCGAGGCCACCTCGGACACACTTAATTCACCCGCTGACTGCCAGGCAGTAACTCCTGTGGCACTGACTGTGAGGAGAACGAGTAAATAAGATAGAGAGCGAGAGAATGCGAGCCCCTTTCTGCCTGACGATGCAGGCGGAGGGGGGGGGATCCTCGCTCACTCGCCTGACAGCTGTGCCTCCTCTTTGCAAAATGCTAATGACTCCTCTAATGGGAGCCAACAAGAAAAACTGCAACAGCGACAGCGAACTGGTAGACTTTAAGCTGACTGTGTGCCAAGAATAACTGTCATCCTCCCAGAAGTCAAACAGAGATGGAGACACTGCTGATCCTGCTCCCATTCAAACACACACACACACGGAGAGACAGACAGGCTGCCTCACATACAAAACAGAATGCCTGACACACACAGACGAGACAGGCCAACACACACACACACACAGACGGAGAGACAGACAGGTTGCCTCACATACAAAACAGAATGCCTGACACACACACAAACGAGACAGGCCGACACACACACACACACACACACACACACACACACACAGACGGAGAGACAGACAGGCTGCCTCACATACAAAACAGAATGCCTGACACACACACAGATGAGACAGGCCGACACACACACACACACACACACACAGACGGAGAGACAGACAGGCTGCCTCACATACAAAACAGAATGCCTGACACACACACAGATGAGACAGGCCGACACACACACACACACACACACACACAGACAGAGAGACAGACAGGCTACCTCACATACAAAACAGAATGCCTGACACACACAGACGAGACAGGCCGACACACACACACACACACACACACACAGATGAGACAGGCTGACACGCATGTGCGCGCACGCACACACACACACACGGAGGTAGGCTGACACACACAGAGAAGCGGGTCTCGCCACAGCACAGCAGGCACCGCTGGGACACGGGAGGGAGCAGCCGGCAGCTGCTGGGGGAGATACACTCCAGGCACCAGTCATGATCACATTTCTCTCTTCAGCTAATGAATGCAGCTGTTTATGCCCCGAAATCCCCTGGAATGAAATCAATTGGGTTTTCACTAGGTGTAAAAAAAACACACTGGCAGACGATGGGCCATGCAGCTGCCTGGGGGAGAGAGAGGAGAGCACACAGGGTGGGGGGGGATACCGACACCACACAGGGCAAAGTGGCCGTGCACAGAAACACCCCGACGGGCAGGGAGAGCGCGGCTGGGCGGCTCTCTGTATGCGACCGGCTGTCACAAAGAGTGGGACAGTGCCGCCGACCACTGGGCTGGCTCACAGGGAAACGGATTAGGCCCAGTCCAAGAGGAATGGAGGGATGAAAGGGAGGCAGAAGAACAGAGAAGTGATGGCTCTGATGTGTGATCCGCCTGTGATCTCTCCCTTGTCAACACTTAACCTCGTGCATACTACTGGACGGGGGGGCCTCAGGTACCCCCACAGCGCCCCAGACACTCCCCTCTGTGTCTACACCCCCGTTCCATTAGGAAGTCCTGCTTCCCATGGCCCGAACAAGCCCCCCACCCCCACATCAGCACTAATCCAGCCTGCGACAGCAGCTCTCCTTATCAGCAGGCCTGCAGAGCTGTGGAGAGGCCGAAGGGGCTTCCAGGATGACAAGGAGCAGCCGAGGAGCCATACCACGCGCGGGTATCTGTGGGTATGTCGCCACGGCAACGGGATTGATTCCACCCACCAGGCAGCCGCCCCTGCGGGAGGAAGTCCACCCTTCAGGCAGCGAGACAGGAGTCTGGGCATAGAGATGCTGGAAAGGATGGGCAAACTTCACGCTGCGCCGGAGCTCCTGCCAGGCGACCGACGACAGCAGGAGGGACGACATCACGGGGTGGCAGGGCTGCGACATGCATCAACAGCCCCATCCAGAAGGGGCCAAAGGGGCAGCGGAGCACTAAGCTAACGGGTGACTGTCCTGTCCATGGCCACCCCCAGTGCCGTGCATAAGTATTTCCACTAATTCAAAGCAGAGCAACATGCAACTTCAATGTAAGCGCCGCTACCAGCCTGGATTCCCCATCCGGCACCTGGGGCCCCCAAGACAACATCAGCAGTCATGCCCGTTAGGGGAGTACTAACGTGATCACTACCCCAGGCCCAGCAGTGCGACTAACGCATACATAGGTCGTCGTCGTTTAATCATGCGAGATGCACGAACCCAGATTTGAGCGGAGGAACGGTAGGACGACACGGGTGACCTCTGCAGCTAGGGCTGTAGCAGGAGCTCCCTGACGTTAATCAAAGCAGTTGACCATTCAGCTCACATGGTCACTGTGTGGATTTGCTTAATTCCCTCTCGGCACATGTGACCTTGCCCAGACCACTAACAATAATAATAACAAAGATGATGATGATGATGATTATGCGAGAGGATGGACTCTGTGCCATGCTTTGCCAATAGTCAGTCTGTGTTCTGCTGCTCTACCTGCCTCCCTCACAGTCCCCCCCAGGACCAGGGATTGGAACAGTACATCTATCCATGCTCGCTCAGTGAGACCAGGGCCCCTGATTTCAAATACAGCTTCCTTCACTCCCAGAGCCCAGCGCTCTCAGCCAGCCTCCAGATACGACAGTGAAAAAAGAAGCTTCTAGAAGGAAGCCAGGAATACAACTGCGGCATGACAGCGCCTTCCGTTTCTGTCCCCGCTAAAGGAGAACTGCTCAGCCCGGAGCAGGAAGGGCCCCGTCACTGCCGGCTTTGTCTCCGACTCCAGGAACCGGGCTCTATGCAGCGTCCCTGGCAACCTGCTTCTGAAAAACTGGTAACATCAGCTGAACTCTGACAAATAAGTAGGCCCTGAAGTCCCAGAAAGCCCTCTGCTCTCAGAGATGGCCGAATTCATTCAGAGGGACTGGCAAGATTGTGCAGCCCTGTGGGATCATGAGGATAAGACGGATGCTGGAGGTGCCTTCTCCAGGGCCTGGGAGGGCGGTCCCTCATGGAATGGGAGAGGCTGAGTTCAGGACAGTTGGCATGGTAACTGTCACTACACATGCGCAGATGGCAAACTCACCTTGCAGCCCTCGCAGGCGCTGACCCCATAGTGGTACCCTGAGGACTTGTCCTGGCACACGAAGCAGGGCTTGTAGACCCGTGGGGGAGGGGGTGGCGAAGGGGGGCTTGGCACAATCTCCTCTGAGCTGGTGCTCTGAGTCTCAATGGCTGCAGGAGGGGAGATGAACGTAAAGAGAGGTCAGATACTCGTGTGAAACTTCAGGAAACCCAGCACAGGCAGTGAGACGAACAGGCGCAGGCACACAAAGACGCACAGGCACAATTCATGTTGCGAGGCACAAGTCCAAGTCCCCAATAACACAGCATCGTGGCCACTGGAAATGCTTTGGTTTACAATGCAGAGTTTATGCCACGCCTGGTCCCTGCTGCCATTAACACAGTACAACGTGTATGTGGATCATCTGCTGGCTGCCTGCGGGCCCCAACGGCACTGCTGTGTAAATAAGAGGTCTAAATTTAACACTGAGCCCTTGTGGCTGCGGGGGGGGGGGGGGTCCACGTGATGCCAAAGACCACAGCCACTGAGACCAGCACAGGTGTCCCCCTCCTCTGTCCCTGCCACTGTGACCTACAGTTGTTCCAGGTGTTGCTATTATCCAAAGTGACTTACAGCTGAAACCCGCCTGCACAGTGTGACTAGCCATTAAAACATAGTTTATGTATCTTTCTCACAGCTACAGTCCTTCCGGGACAGAATCTCCTAACATTCAGGTAAAGCAGCTGCCACTGTAACCGCCGCACCACCCACTGGCCCAACAGCCGCCAGGAGAGGGCGAGCCGGGAGTGAGAGCAGGCTGCCGGCCAATTACAGCCAATTAGACAGCCCCAGCGAGAGCAGCACGAACACTGCGCAGAGAGGGACGGGGAAATGGGGCACAGTACATCAGGTCTGCAGTGTAGTGCAGGCTCAGAGCCGACATAGCATTGGAGGCACTAATCTCTCTTTTGAAAGCCAGACAGCACTGCAGTGGAATGGCTTATCACGCTCCGTGGGAAAAGTTGAGAAAGTTATTACACATGCTATGGCATGACTTAAGACGCTGAGCGTTTGTGAAGTCGATACCAGTGTGTGTGTGTGTGTGTGTGTGTGTCTGTGTGTGTGTCCTTCCCTCTGCGTCCCTGTGCCTCCCACTCATTGGGGGACATGTCCAGGCAGGCTTTGCATGCTCGCTGATGATTTCCAACAAGGACATGGTGACTGTGTGGCGGCTGGGCACCTTGATGCTGGGCCGGCACACTGCACACCCACCCAGCCCCCAGCCTCTCACCCCCTCCGGACTCCGACTGTGAGGACCCAGCCCACATTCCTCAATGGCTGTGCCATTTGCACACAAACATGCGCTCACACACGCACAGATGTGCAAACAAACCCTGCACCCCACCTTCCCCTTTTGATCTGCATGGCACTGCCAGTAATGCCAACCACATAATAGCAAAACCTTTTTGGGGCAGGGGTGTGGCTGGAGATAATCACTAAACAGGGAAGGTCCTTAAATGGGGGATACTATGTCTGTTCCCATGGGAACCTTTAAGCCTGCAATGCAATCACGGAACATAACAGCGCTAACCCATAAATACCCGCCTTGGGCCAAGTGTTTAATTATGACACTAACCCATAGATACCCACCTAGGGACACATGGCTAACTGTGACGCGAACCCATCGATACTGTGGGCCACGCAGTTAACTGTGACGCTAAGCCACAGATACCCACCTTGGCCCCTGTGGCTAATTATGACACTAACCCATAGATACCTGCCTAGGGACACATGGCTAATTGTGACGCTAACCCATCAATACTCACCGTGGGCTACGTAGCTAACTGCGACGCTAAGCCATAGATACCCACCTTGGGCCATGCGGCTAACTGCAACGCTAAGCCATAGAAATTCACAGTGGGTCAACAATGCAAACTGCAGCACTAACCCACAGATACCCAGTTCAGGCCCTGCAGCTGATTGCCGCTCACGCCAGCTGGTAGAGATAAAAACCAGCAGCAGCAAACAGTAAACAACCATGCGTGTGCATGGAGGCGGGGGCTGCAACAAAACCAGCAGCAGCAGACCTGCCCTGTAGCTGCAAATTAAGAAAGCGGGGCCAGAGCACCCTGCTGCTTCAAAAACAAGGCATGGCAACAGTACAAATTAGGCCTGTATTTATTACATGCGAATAAAGGGCGCAGGTGCCACAGTCATAAGAGGAACCTGCTTTTGTTCGGCTGCTTTTTCCCCTGCATTGTCTGATACTCCCAGCTAGAAAACAGAAGGGGGGCCAAGGCTGGCATTTCAGCTTGCTGAACAGTTGGCTGATGGGCCTCTGAACATCATAGATTGTGGATCACAAAAAGAATCACCATGATCTCACCCCGTCTACTGCACTCTCAGCTAGAAAGAACGGTTGTTTTTCGAAAGTGAGTTCTCTTCAGGCTCTCACGGGCGACCAGTAAAGATCCGCCGACCCGCTGCACTTTCATCCCTCCCCACATCACAGTTTGTCATTTGCCTCCATGTCATTCCATCGCCCTGGAAGCCGTGGCACCCGCATCAAACTAATTAAGCTTAAACAGAAGTGCTTACGTAACAAGCCGTTCCATCTCATTAGTGAAAAAACTTAGTTGCCATTTCCCGGTGTTTCAGAGCCACTCGATCCAGACCCATTACAGCCAAGGTTATTAGGGGGCTCACAAAGCCATTTATCCTTATTAAAGCTGCCTTCATTAAGACACAGACAGAGCCAAAGGCGGCCTACAGCTCTACAGCAGGCAGCCCTCCCCCACAAGGGCCTAATGAGAGCACAGATGAAATCTGGGCCGCAAGGACAGATCCCGCGAGAGTGCCGGTCAGCTGTAATTAAACACAATCGCTCGGTCACGGGTGCTGCGCCGTTCAGCGCTGGGGAACAATAGCAGACTTGTGAAGGCCCGGCTTGGAGAGAGACAGACCAACCTGTGGGGAGGCCCCTGACATTCTCCCGGCTTTCTCTCCATGGTGCCCCCTGATGGAGGATGTTGGCATAGCGCCATACTGTTCCCTACATTGCAGACTCAGCAGTCACACTTGTTCAATGCCTGGTGTATAAATTGCCCGTTTTGCATGTCATATATGTTGATAGCTGCTGCAGCCAAGCTGAGCCTCTCATGCTTACGGATCCCTTAATGATTTAATTCAACCTTAAAAATGGGATGGGGGCGGCAGGGTCCCGAAGATCACTAGGTGTAGAGTTCTCCTGTTCTGACCTATGACCCCAAACCACCACTGAGTTATGCAGCTTGTGTCTTTGATTAAGGATTAATACCAAAGAAACAAACATTCTCTGCATCAGTGTGTGCTGACATCAGTCCAAAGCTCTTTCCCTTGCCTGTGAATTCTGCCTGAAGTTCAGGGTTGGGTTAGCAGGCCAAGATTACATTACAGCTCCTACACATCAATTACCGGACCCGGCTTGTCAAGCATATTAATGAGATTTCAACGTCATTAAGTGAATGTCAGCTACATTACCAGACCCAGAGGAGCAGTTAGTGGGTTCAGAGGGAACAGAGGAACTCCTGTATCCAAAGCGAGCGTCACAGACCCCCGTGCTCCTCAGGCCCTATATTAGATTAGGCCTATAGAGCACCAGACGTCCTCCGCAACACCACAGGTCATCAGTCTCCCTTAGGCGTCCTTCACAAGACATCCACTCTGCTAAACAGTCCCAGTACTGGCCGGCTTTGGGAAGAACCCCGCCAGACGCTGAAGCAATGCTCTCAAACGAGCTGCTCTGCCAGAGAAAGGGCTCACGCTCAAAGGAGCGGAGGAACAAAGAGGAAACAGATCCACGTTCAGAGGGCAACTTAACCCCGAAGTAGCTTGCAGGTCGTAACTAATCAACGCTGCGTAGTATGATGGGATTTACAGAAACCTACATGCTCTTTTCATGTCAGGAAGCTTAAAGCAGAGGTGTTTTCAAAGCCTGCGTCCTTCAGCTCTAGGGCTCCCTCATCTGACCGAAGCCCTGCCCCAGGCAGCCTCTTTGTTACTCGGCGCTATGGCCAGTGGCCACACTCTACCCTGCTTTGCAGCTTTGTGTGGAGGCCCACATCCCCCTCAGGGTCCACAGTGGCTCCCCCCCGAAACTTCCCCCAAAACATCAAACCCATACTTTTCATGCAGTCAGGTCCCTAACATGATCCTCGGTATATCGCCAAACAGGCTGGTAATGTCAGACAAGCGTTGGTGCATCAGGCAGCTCTCCAGTGGTGGGCTGGGTGGGGGGAGGGTTCTGGGAGAGTGCTAGTGTGGTGATGCAGATGCCTGGAGAGAGACTCCTCTTATCACAAGGGAAACGGGATGAAGCAACTATTTTGAAGGAGAGGGCTTTATCATTGAGCCTAATGGCATCTTTAAAGCTAGAATAAAATCAAGAGGCCCCTTCTTTGCAGGGTGCCCCTGGAGGCTGGGAGGACTGCCAAATGACCTGTGAATGACACATCTTTGTTTAGTTTTTCTTAAACAGCAACCAGGATAAATGCATTTCTCCTCAATAAACAGGTAAAGACACCGGTATTAATGAGCTGTGGGGGTGCGCTACCGGATAAAATGGCGGGACACCTGTTTTAGCCAGGCTGACGTCAAATGTGATGCAATGCTGTTTGTGCACCATCGAAGCATGAAATACGCTGCGGCTTTTAGGATGAGGGAACCGTGAGTCGTGGCTGGCAGCCAACATACAACCTGGGGGCAAAGGTCAAGTCCTGAGATGTTTAAACGTGATAAAATGCCCGATGCTGTGCGGCTGGAGGGCGGCTAACGCTAACAAACTCATTAAGACACCAAAAAGGCAGCTGACTTTTTCGAGCAGAATCCCAGACCACCAATTGGGGTTCAAAGGCTAAGTTATTTGTAACCAGGATTAAGTGTTGCTGGGCAGCAATACTTTGTTTATCACACTATTAAAGGACAGTCCTGCCTACTTGACAGATGGCGGACAAGTGTCACAACGGGCAATTCCTGGGATGCCTATATATTTCAGGTAGGACCCCAGCACGTGATTCACTTAGAGGCAGACCACTGATCCCTGGTGTTCAGCGTCTGAACACCGACCGTTGAACACGTGTGCACATTCTCCTAAAAGGAACCACACTTGATCTCCAGCCCGAAACACGGCAGATCTTACCTCTGCACTGAAGTGGGGCCATTGTTGAGGTTGAAACATTCTGCAGCCTTTAGCAAACAACCTTCCTCACAAGCATGAAAATCCCCAAAGACCTTTGTGTGTGCGAGATCACATGCATAGCGCCCCCTGTGGCCCCTAAGTGTGAGCACACCCTGTCATGAGAGGAGTGTCTCAGGGTGTGGCATGTTTGCCGAAGTCTGCACGGCTGCGCCACACCCTGTCCAGACGGACCCCCCACCCCCACTGTGCCGACACCACAGTGGACGGGCGCACCTGCCGTCTGCCTGCATGTCACCAGTACACGCCTACTCGGCTCCCGCCCAGGGCAGCGGGCACGTCGCGTCTGGGGTGGGTGGGATTACAGGGCCCACCGAGGTCCCAGGCAGCACAGGGCCTGAGTGCAAGTCGCTACAAGGCTGGTATGGCATGGATCTCTCATTCTCTCACACACAGACACACACACACACACAGCCTGCATGACCTATATATCGACAGAGAAAAGTATGCGCTTAATAACCCAGGCCCAACACCCACATAAGGGATACGGGCCGAGAAAGGGGGGGGGGGGGAGAGAGCCTTCTCCTCCAGGTGGGGGAATGTGATCCTCCTCCGATAAGAGCCCTGTGTTAATCCCCCATCTGCTGGCACACTCACCGCACACCTGCACTCGTGTGCCGCCGTGCAAATGAACACACGGAGGGACTCAAGGTCAAGAATGCAGGCCCGGCCAGAACTAGCCCGTCACCAGGCAGAAAACGTCTGCTCGCCAACCCAGGCCGGCCACAGGGAGGAAGGCAAGCGGCCCATAGGATACCCCCCCCCATGCTTTAAGAGAACGGATGCCGCGACGCTGCTGGGCTTGGGGGGCTCTCCATCTGCATCAGAGCACACAATGCACACGACAGGCCATTGTCATTCGTAATATTCGAAACCAGCCTTTGCTGCACGGCCCATCCAGGGGAAGCGGTCCTTTTGTAATTAAACAAAATATGGTCACTGCCTTCAAGAGATATTCAAACGTAATAATCGGTGTTACAAGGCTGGCATATTT
>JAODLD010000101.1:30122449-30141899 GCA_026781065.1 Mormyrops boulengeri | reverse complement strand
TCCGCCCCCCCACACCCCACCCCACCCCTCACCCGGTCCCACCGTCCGGACCCCATGTGACGGTCTGAAGCTCCACCTGCAGTAGCGTGTTGAATTTGCAGAAATTCGCAGCACACGTGGGGGACTCTGGCGGAAGCACTCGTGCACATTGAGTCCTGGCAAGCAAGCAGAAAGCAGGCAGAGGCTGACTGATGACTCACTTAGGGCTGCGGGGAGCTCCGGGCCAGGCCAACTCTGCTACACCGACCACCCCCAGAAGGAGCAGAGAGGCTCGGGCAGGGCACTCGAGTCGAATGCGGTCAAATGCCTGTCAATTACGGATGGGACGGGACGCCGCGGAAGCCAGAGCCCTTTAGAACCAGGCCTGAGCATCAAAATGTCACAAGCAACTGGGAATGTGAGCTATGGGAGCAGAGTTAACATCGCCATCGGTGGCACGGCACACAGTGTGCAAGAGAGAGAGAGAGAGAGAGAGAGAGAGAGAATGCTGGACCAGAGAAGAAGAGGAGGAGACCAAGGCACCAACATGCTAAGTAGGACAGATATATAGGTCACTCCGTACCAGGCTCACTTGCCAGCCCGCCTGCTCGTACCACTGGAGCAGGGCCATGGTGTACCCTTCCCCTCAACTATGACTTAGGGGGGAAAAGGGCACAAATGCAGGCCCTATTTTAGAGGAAGGATCTTTTTGATGGGTCTCCAAAACCTCCAAACTGGCAGCGTGTGTACGTATGCACGCACACACACACACACAGCAGCGACAGACACAAGGTCTCTCCAAGGTTACCTCTGGCATCTAATGCGAGCGTCACAAGTTGTGGCTGAGAGCAGCAGGACAGCCATGTGTTGGGGTGATGGCCCAGGATTTAAGAGGCCTCACCTTTTGACTTTGTTGTTACACAGGCGTCACCCCCCGCCCCACACACAACCCCCCCCCCGCCACTCGGACTGACGCATTTTGCCCCTGGTACACAAGTGCACCGGGGCATTTGAGGGCAGCTGAGGTCATAAGCTTCACCTTTTCACAGAAGTGTTACACGCAGTCGACCGCGATGGACCGAAGGCCGAGACGGCCTTGGCTCTAACGAGGGGACTGAGCCACGGCTGGGGCCGCACCGGCGAACTGCAGGCCCCGCTTACTGGCCGTCTGCTGGCACGCACTGACTTTAATCTGAGGGTAATTAACGCACTCAGGCTGACGGCAGGACTCCTGTAGGCCCTTCTCCTGGGCGTAAGCCGATTTCAGAGACTCACCTGCGGTCCACCGGCTGTACCGGGCCCGAGTCGCCAGTCGCTGGGCGTGACAGCGCAGACGCTAGTCCCTCGCACACGGAAGCTATTCCAGGAAGACGCGGCGTGGCAGAGCGTGACCTTCCAGGAAGAGCAAGGCCACCGGCACAGTGTGGCCAGCCGAGCGCTGAGGCGTTACAGGGTGGGGCTGTGATTAAAAATACCAAAGGGGAGGGAAAAAGCGCATCACCCACAGCCGGGCTTCCGCTCAGCTCAGCACGATTCAGCCTCACTCCGTCTCAGATACCTGGGCTCCGGGCATTCCTACCTGAGCTTGGAGGCTAATCCTGCCTGGAACTGGTTATTCCCTTAATTAGGAAATCCGCATACAGAGAACAGCTAATGAGCTCCCACTTCAGGTTCAGCCAGAGACAAGACTACACAGGAGACGCTCATCTGATCCACAGTTACGTTGTGTAATGTACAATATGAGACACACACATTAAACCAGCTTTGAGAAGCACCTTCAAAGCTACCTGAATTACTCCCCTCCCCCCCACTTTCATAAACCATTACACGGGACACACGTTTCACCCCCCATCCCCCAGCCCCAACGCCTTACCCGCAGTGGTGCCGTATGACAGACACTACATGGCCTCTTCCCAAGCCTTGTGCTCACAGCTTTAATCTGCGCCTTCCGGCCTCTCTTACCACTGCCGAGCCGCAGCGGGGGAGTGGGGGGGGGGGATTTCTCTGATCCTCTCCAGGCCGGCCATGTGCAGTGCAGTACAGTAAAGCGAGCAAGTTGCCCTATTCCACCACCAATACCAACAATAACGATAATAATAATGATAATCTATCATCTAAGTGCCTCTCCTACTCAGGGTCACTTGGGGCCTGGAGCAGCACAGAGCAGCCTAGATGGGATTAATCACCCTTATAATGTTACTGAATAATGAGACCCACAGCACTGTCACAGAGAGTCCGGCCTCCAGCTCAGCCCTGAACATGACGGTTTGAATTGAGCCTCGCCTCCGTCGGTTACCGGAGCAGATGGAACCGTTAGCATCGGAGCAGGAGCACGCAGCTCAAGGCAGGCTGGAGCAGTCCGTCCCTGAGGGGGACCATACCGCAGCTCTACAAAAATGGACCTCCGACCCGGTGAGCCCTGCGCAGCCATCAGCTGCAGCCCAATTAGAGACTAGGGAGGAACATCATCCAAGCACCTCGCTAAGGGTAACGACCAAGTGCTCTAGCATGAGGGAAGGAGCACCCCCGCAACCGCTTTTATCTTTTATTCCCTGTACTATTCACAGCCTACCCTAAGGCCAACCCCCCCCCCCAAGAAGTCAAACACCACCACGGCTCAGAGATGCAGAACAAGCATTGCAAAACTCTACCGCCCCACCCCATACCGTCACCTTTCACACAAGCACATAGAGACACTCTGCTCTTTGTGGGGGGGAAAACAATGGGCTCCTTTATTGCAGCTGGCACGTCGCCTCTCGCTGGCTAATGGATCTGGAAGAGAGGTGTGACTCTGATGGCTAAGAGCGACACGGGCTGCGTAAGGGGACACCGTAAGATTCGGCAGGCGGGCTGGGATCTGCCCAGGAAGGGCACCCAGACAGGCTGACGCTCGGGCCGCCCAGAGCCGACACCGAGCCAGACGGTGGGTTTAATGTTACTCTAAATGCTTCAGTTTCAGGTCGGAGGGGATGAAAAACCTCAGTTAAAAGAAGATGAGGCACAAAAAAGAAGAGGGGGGAACCTTCGCCGCAGTAGTAGACGCAGCCCGAGGAAGGTTCCACAAATCACTCGCTTGGACATCCCGCAACAGCACATTGATGTAATGTCCACCTCAATACCCTAACGCAGCACCAGGGATTTCAAAGCCGTCTCTAGGGGGCGTCGGCTTTTACTCTGCGTGACTGATCCAGCAGAGGGGCATGCATCTGGAAGTGTCCGTGGAGCCTAATGGTGTCACGGATTTTAATCCAGACCTGAACTGGGAAACCGTTTTATATGACACAGGTTCAGAAACAGGGGCCAAGGGTCCTTTCTGATGCTTCGTCCAAGCACAGCTGGAAAATGGCAGCCCCTCCCCACAAGAGCAACGCATGACTAATCAAAGCCGAAGCATAATCGAAGTTCTCGGCGAACATTATTTCACCGCTTATTGGTTTACAGGACCAAAATATCACCCTGTATACAGACACATATAATTTGACAAAAACTTAAAAATCAGTCCTGCTAACTTCATACCACAAAACTAAAAAAAAGTTAAAAGGAGGTCACGTTCACCTGACAGAGAGCTCAGCACTTTAAAAAACGATAAAGTTTAAAACCGCAGCAAGGAGGGATGCAGGAACAGTGGACTGTGGCCATCACGTCGACCTCCAGCGAGCAGTCAAAAGCCACAGTCACTGGCTGAGGCCGCAGCACTGACCTACATTCAGGAGTGGGGGGGAGGGGTCACATGACATTGTAAAGCATCTCGATCTGCGGCCCAGCTCAGGCACTGGACTGAACAGAGAAAGTGTGATGTAGTGTCATGATGAGTGGTGTCCCCGCCCCCACCCTGACAGGGGAAGGTGACATTGTGATAAGATGGCCCCCATGGCGGCCATGTAAATGTGTGTGCTTGGGGGGGGGGGTTACCTGTCTGACACTGTCTCAACCACGCGGGTCAGGCTTAGCAAGTCTGCCTGGCGGAAAGAAGCGCAGTGTTAGAGCAGGAGGACACTGGGAGGAGGAGGAGGAGGAGGAGGAGGGTGAGCAATTAAGCAGGGCAGGAGTAACAAGACAATGGTGGGGGGGGGGGGCTGGAAAAAGCTTACAGTATTTATAGCATGCTAACTTTGGCCCAGTTTATTCCGCTTTTATGTCCCGCCACAGGCAGAGAATCCCACCCCCCCCCACCATCTAGTGACAACAGCAACAAAAGTCGTCTCATCTGTGACCACCCCCCCAGACCCTGTAATCCGGGCTTTAAAACCTGACCCCCCCTGACCTCTTTTGCCCAGAGAAAGCTGACAAAGGGCTTGGGGGGGGGGTCCTCTGGGCGACGCTGCACTTAACAGCACATAGCGATTTGCCAAAAACACAGTTGTCCACGTCACCATTTGACAGGGGTATCCCAAGGATGGAAATCACGACGGGCCGGGCCGCCATGGAGGAGATATTCTAAAAGCTCTGCTCCCGCGCAGAGGATGAGCACAGAGCTTGCTGCCGCTGGCTGGCTATTCCTGTGCTCTGTATCCGACTCGGGGAGGAGGGAAGCGGGGCAGTGGATCACATTGCTTCCTGTAGATAGTCATCTGCCACCCCCTGCCCCCACCCTTGCCACCAGGGGCTCCTGCCACACATTCCTGGGCAGTGTGCCCTGGAACACCACCCATTTACTGGAAGACACGGCCATAGGACGAGGACACATTTGCCCCGGGTGTGTGCCGGGTCTCGTTTCAGACACCTCCCCCCTGCTTCAACTGGTTCAGACCAAAGCAAGACACAGCGCGCCACGGTGGGGCAAGACACGCACACTTTGCTGGGGTGTGGGGGTGTATGCTTGCTGTAGCACATGGATAGGCCTTCGCGGACTCCTGGTGGTACATTCAGGCCTGAAGACTACCCACCTCCTCCTGGCGGCTCCTTCCAGGGATGTCCTATGGGGGGAGCTTCTGGCGTCCCTCAGTTCCGAACCACTGGAAGAGCAGCGGAGGGGGGCGCCGCACAGCGGGCCAGGCTGCCATGAGAGCTCCGCACGTTTTGACCGTCGGTGGGCATTTCCCAGGCCCCGCTTGGCCGCTGAGCCTTAGCTTATTCGCCATGTAACCGGCCTGTTTCACACGCCTACTGGGAAGCCCGTAATCTCTCCAAGTGGCTCTGGGTAACGACACAGCCAAGCCCATCCTGTGATGTGGGTGACACGGCCCCCACTGCATCCCCCCCCCAAAGGGCCCCCCCCCCTTTATGGAGGGGTTTTTCCTTTTTTACGGCCTGTCTCCTTTTAGCTCCGTGCCTTTTTCTTTGATAGTTTATGACATGCACCCCATGCGCCATAAAAGAACCCTTCCAGAGTGCCCCCCACCCCCGGCTTGACGGTATTACAACCCAAATTCCTCAGAGAATGGGAGGGCCATTAACACCTGGTCTCTTCAGAGCAGCCGCACCATTCCACAACCTGGGGGGGGGGGGAGGGTTCTGAGGAAGGCCAGTCCCAGAGGTGCGAAGGCTCAAACTGGGAGCGCCGGACCTTCCCACACCAGCGTCACCACAGCACGGTCCCCATCTGTTCCAGTGCCTCACCGGCTCAGCACTGACAGTACGCCTCTCTGCTCAGGATGGACGCCCACACAGCTCCCTTTACAGTGCGGTTCCGTCATGCCACAGCTGCCCACCCCATTCCCTAGACCAGCGTTTCCCAGTATGGTCCCACAGACCATCCATGATGTGCTCCATTCTCAGCTTCTGGGAACAAAAATGTGGACTGTCTGGCAGCGAACTCGGAGGGAGCAAAAACATGGACCGACTGAGGGTCCCCAAGGACTGGATCCGGAAACACTGCCCTAGACTCATCGACCCAATTAGCCAGCGCAGGCATCACTTGTACCTGCGGGGCTTCCCAGACACCACTACAGCGGGCCCAGTAAAGCCTTAAGGAGAATCGCATTTCCAGAATATAAAAGTCATCGCATCGACTACTGAATATATTCTGCTTTTGAAAAAGAAATACACTACAGAAAGATGAAGAGATACATTTTCTAGCATTGCCAAATTCCTTATCGACATGGCAATCTACACACCTATACAGGGAGCAACACGTGTTCTCTGTATTAATGGGAAACCAATCACCAAATTTTACACTTATATTTTCGCATGGGAAGGAATGTAAGGTAACAAGTAATTGAAGAGTGTTCAAAGTTAAAGTCTCAAATAGTGTTTCATAAACACAAAAACTGAGCTGTTTAATAACCACAGTTTAAATGTCAGATTAACAGATCAAGGTTTACAGCTTATTTCTGTTAAGACAGCATCACATTCAACTGTCTAATGACAAATTTTTTGTTGAGTATTTAAAAAAAAAAAAAAAAAAAAAACCGCAGGCACCAAAAACGCGCGCACACCGTCATACTTGCCCAGAGGAAAAGGCAGCTCTCCCTAAGAGACTCGGACACACTGAGCTGATGGCAGGGTTTTTGGGATGATGGTGACTGGAGGGCGATGCCGCAGGCGTGCCTGATACCTCAGCTGCCACTAGGGGGCTAAAGCCCCGAACACAGCAGATTTGGGGTAGGCTTAACGCTGCTGGCCCCCTGGAAGCACAGAGCGCAGACCTGAGCGGGAACGTCGCTGAGCAGGAGCGCTGCTCGCCCCAACAGCTTCCGCTCGGCTGCTTCCATACACAGGGACATTTAAATGAAGAAGCTATGAATATTTTACAACCCCCTCCCCCAGCAGCTCTCACCCCCACCTTCAGTGTGTGTGAGGATGTAATCACTGATACAGAGATGAAAGCCCATTGTCAGCCTGTCTTCCCCCCCCCATCCCCCATCCTCTCTGAGTAACAATGAGCCAATGACACCCCTCTGCTCATCACACTCCCATTTGGGGGGGGGGGGGCTGAATTCTCATACAAACGACCTCACCTGCTTTGTTGGTGCATGTAAACAAGCGGCACTCAACCCACAATCTAGCGTGTGTGAAGAAGCAGACCCACCCTATCCCCCCACCCCGGTATCAGCACCACCTTCACACTTAAAAACAAGAAACACCAGCAGCTGTGGAACATTAGCTGAGGCTGCCGGCTTTGATCCGCCATCCCTGCCGGCCTCAGCGGAGCTGAGCTTCTGCCACACTGCCCTGGCACTGTGCCAAACGGCGCCTCAGGCCCCGCCCTGGGCACATCGACGTGTTTGCTTCACCCCGGCCTTGCAGACAAACCCCTGTGACAGAACTGGTTACCAAAGGCCCCGGCAGAGCTGAAAGCGAACTGGCACCGCAGATACCAAATGCACGCGGTCGCCAAGGACAATTGTGGATCCGCCGGGACTCATTTCCTCTCTGGCACATGGTGACGCGGCCGTTACCGGAGCCCCCATCAGGCTGGTGGCAGTCACTGCGCTGAAGCCTGCACACTCCAGCCCTTCTCGGCACGTGCCTTAACTGCTGTCCCGTTAACATGGTTAATGGATTCTAGCTCCACCTTCCTCCCACCCCCTTTGAAGAAAAGGTCTGATGCCGCCGATTATGACAAGGACAACGATCCCCAGCAGCAGAGCTGGGCCCTGGCCCCGGACTCCCACCCTCCTGAAGAGACGAGGTCACCATCCCGGGACAGAAGTGCACAGTCTTGCTGCTGTTGCTCCGTTTGTCGCAGCGCCACTTCCTGTTTCAGGATCCACACATTGCCTGGAGCATTCGGTATTCAAGAGCATGAGTAATATCCAAGGATAGGGGGTGGGGGTGGGATGGTGCCGCATGCGGCTGGTGCCGGCCGAATCCAAACCAAGGAGGCCGCAGTTTCCATGTAGTGCAAGGCAGCACGGGCCGTTCCCGGAAGCCTCGCCACACCACACCGTGCCCAGTGCCTCTCCACGGCCCCCAGCCCAGCAAACCACAGAAATTTACACTTAGCCAACAGACTGGAACTGCCCCCGTCCTCTACCACCACCACCACCACAACATATTACATCCAGCAGAACTGCCACTTTGCATGGGAAACAATAAAACAACATCTGTTTTTCGGAAAGGACTTCCGCAGTTAAACACCACATGAGACAGATTAGGCTCCCAGTAACAAACCTTTGAATATCGGGCTATTAGCAACGCTCAGCGTCCCTGCTCACTGCGAGAGAGGCACTGCATACGGGTCCATGGTTCAAGAGAGGGGGTTAAACCAAGACTAGCAGACAGACCTTTTGGTCAAATTTGTTTTTCCTCTTTTAAACTGACATACAGGTTTTTGCAACACTGCTCAAATGAGTGCCAGATTGTAAACTACCAAAACAGAATGAATCTGGAAAGTCCAGACCCCAGAGATGCCTGCATGAACCACAAGCCAATCCACACATTTATTCTATTAAAGCAGCAGCGTCCCAATTTAATTAACTAGTGTTATGCCTTTAATTGGCTCCATCAGGTAGGCTGGCTGCAATGGCTGGGGATGCAGGCAGGAAGAGTGGTGAACCAGCAGTCCTCTCCCGCCCCCCCCCCCCCAAGCTCCAGGAGCCAGCTAAGGACAAACGGGCAATTTACACTCCCACGTTTGGCTGAACACATCCAACGTGCAGCCAACTTGACGGAGCAGTTCGCAGAAGGCAGATGACCTCAAAAGCAGCCTCGACCAGAGGAGCAGCCCACCCCTCCCCTCCCCAGGGCCCGACAGTCAGAGGTGAAAGGATGATGCCCAGGTTCTGCAGGGCACCACAGTGTCAGCCGAGGACATGCCCAAGATCACAGCACTGGGAGAGGCGTAACCCCCTGCAGTATCAGATCTTCCACCACCGTTCAGTGAATCACAGGACCGTCCCATCAACAACAACAACAACAACGTGGATCTACGCTGAGGCTCGCACATAAACCCAACACACTTGGCTGCCAGGTTAACGTAAGCAACTGTCTTTCCTACACAGAAATTGTCAGTGAGTAAAAGCATTCGGGTCATTGTGGGAAATCGGACGGAGGTTGTCACTTTTAGGTTTGCTCCTTTTAAGGCCCGAAAACAGAATTCTAAAGCTACGGATCGACCAAGACGCCAGGAACAACAGATTCCACATAGCCCAAATAAAGGCCAAGGAATCCAAGCCAAACCAAAGGGGGCTTCGAGTGGGCACTGCGAACTACACCAGATTCCTCAAACTTCCTCTACAACACAGGCACGGCATATGCATTCTGCCACCGACTAGTGTTTCAGATTCAAAGCAGCGATATACTGCTACAAGGCTGGAATCCAAAACGGCACAAACACTTAAGCGGTGAAATGTGCTGCAGTGGGTAGAGGAATTGCGTGAAATAAGTACGTGTGGAGCGCTGACGGGAATCTGGGACGAGTTCTGTTGTATTTCACTGGATTTCTTAAAGCGCAGATCGCCGAGGAGCCCAGGGGGATCTCCTACTCAAATTACCGACTTTAGTTTTGCATGTCAAAGCACCGGTTTCCGTTCAGGGAGGCATGGGAAGGGCGAAGGTGTTGTGAGCAGGGACTGGGGGGGTGAGCGCACATTGGCCCATGAGGGAACAGTAGGAGCCGAGGGCCATTCAGTCGGCAAGACCCAGCAACGCCGTCCTTTGCAATTTTACCGCAGCGGAAACATGACTAGAAAAAGATCTTCGGAAAGCAGCCACCGAACAAAAACCTTTAGTATTGGGAGCAGGAGCAGCTGGCTGGCAGATCTCTCACGGCATCCCTGTAATGAAGCCGTCAACACACAGGCAGCCCTTAAACGCCGATCCACACCAAACGGGAGGCCCGCGCGCTAAACTATCCCTAGGGATCTTCTTGTCCTTTTCTAAATTCAGCGTTTATGATAAGCGGCTAGAAATTGGCTATAGCCACTTCACTCACCAACATTTTTCTTTTTTTAGGTAACCTTTTTTAAGCTAAATGCTAGGCTTGCGGTTCATTGCCAGGACAGGGATGAACTCGTGCGTTGAGGTCATCCTTCAGTTACATTTTAAAGAAAGCATGTTTAATGCTGAAGGAATCATTTCCTAAGTATGGCAGTTTCCGCTCTATGCAAGTGTAAATACGTGCATGATAAGGCAGTCACACACATACAGGCAAACTTAAGAGTGTCCAGTGATGACAGATACACAGCAGACAGTCCTTAGTTAGATACAAGCCCGCATCACCGACCAGGTTATAGTGCTATGCTCAAAAAAATGCAGGAAGTGCCGTTTCATTGGCTGACATATGAATGATTCATTCAACATACTGGATCAACTGCAAACAAGCAATATTATTATTATTTATAACAAAAGACGCGTAGCAGATTCATTATGTATTTCTTTATAAGAATCTTTAAACAAGCTATGCTAAATTACACATATGTGGACGATTCTTCAAATGCGCTGTGTGTGTGTAAGTACGCCATTGATTAAAAAAAAGTACACCAGTCATCTGCTGCAAAAAAAAATCTTATTATAGTTATTATTAACAAATGAAAGTCTTCCCTAATTAACGATCCAACAGTCCCCAGTATATTGTGGTTGTGTTTATGACAGACGTCCTTTACTTCGCTAAGAAATGGCACGTTTATGTGACGCATTTTCATTTTCAGGCATTTCGGTTATTTTTCTCCAAACGTCTTTCGTTATACACACCAGATATTTGTAACCAACTTGTATTTATAAGACCACGTGGATCATTCACTCCTCTCAGATTCTGTAATTTTGGCACAGGGTACGCGTAAAAATTGCATTTACACACATTCAAATTCAGCGATGAAATCTGATTTCTACATTTTCCCCACGCACTACGAAATAAAAATCATACCACAGGATAACTGCAATCCGCGTAAGGAACAGCCTACGAAAGGAAACCAAAAATTCAGGCGACCCCTATTTCAGATATCGTGGAAATAAACGTTTTCGTCGTATGACGGACATTACATTTAATTGAGACATTACTGTAAACATATGGTTGTTGAGTAAAATAAGACTAGGCTCGCGTGAAAATAACGAATAGACCATAATCCACAGCTGCTTATTTAAACTTAACGTACAATATAATATTAGGCTGGTACATGTACACATGGCTATAAACATTTAACTTTAATAATGATGCCACTTATACCCTAAACAGTTGCTAGAAAGAAAAACGCCGAGCCAGAAAGAAATTCCTTTCACTTGCTGCGGCTCGGGAGCCACTTCAACATCGTCCCTTTCGACGCGCGGCGACTCCAGTAGCCTACAAACTCCCTATGTCCGGCGGATACCATTACGGCCTCACCGGTCAAAAAGAAACCCCCCAAAAGCAGTGCCTAATTTCCTAGGACGCTCGCACATTTAAAGGGCGGACGCATTACGATCGCCTGAAACGCCGCAATTCCTGATAACATAACTACCGTATATACCTACGGCTTTAGCACAAACGCTGCCCTCTTAATTGCAATTAACCCCTGTTTATTTCACGTCTTAGCAACACCGGCAACACCTGCACTCTGACGTGTCAATGAGGTAAAAAATTGCTAAAGCAGCTGCAAGTGCGTGTTACATTTAAATATCGTGAAAAAATGCAAGGCTAAGGGCCGCCTCCGCTCTATGCATCCTACAAGATTCCAATCAAATAATCATTCCTTCAGTTTTACCTTAAGCTATATGTGATGTCAGTAATATGAATCGATTTAAAACAAAATGAACAAAGGGGATGATTAGCATGCATTTACATATGTGCCAATAACAGAACCCGAATTTCTGCACTTTAAATGTTTCAGTAAGGGAACATAACTGTAAATCGCTACGGTATATTAGCAAACAAAAAAAAAATCCACTATACCTTTTATTGTATCAAACATTTCCAAAGACACGGTCACCACGAGTTATACATTATTTCGCATCGTTATACAGTAAAGCAGTATGGCTTACGCACACGCTGAGGCAACAGGAGGGGCGCCGTGTGGTTTTATTATCAATCCACGTTGCTTGAAAATCACACAAAATTTAAACATCTCAAATATATACAAATGAAACACCGGGACAGTTTTCTTCGAGTACAATTAATCGCGTGTAGTCTTGTCACATTGGAGGTCTTGCTGTGACCTGCTCTCCAAATGTCATTTTAAACCCAGGTGATGCAATATGTTGCAAATGGTCAACATACAATAAACTTGAAGCACCGCCTAGGTCGCTATGTCGTGTGTTGTGCAATGTTTCAGCGCATTAAAACCACCATTATTTCGCAGCCATTACTACAGCAACAAACATCTAAGTGTTCAACGTGGCTTAACTGGTCTGAAAGGGTTTGCGGTCCGGAAGATACGAACGATGCGGGTTTGGACTGCGCAACTAATCAGCTATTCAAGCACAAAATGTTTAAAATGTTGATATTGTGAAATGCTTAAACTAACTGCCAAAAAAGAAAATCGTTATTAAATACGGGCCAAAATCGCCGAAGAGAGAACTTACAATTCATAACCTCAATTTGTGTGGGCAACGTACATTTGCTGCGGTACGCCAAGTACTGCAAACTGTTCTGACCCCGTTTGTATTTCGTATGCGAATTAACGACTTTAATGGTCATAGATGTTATGGACAATACGACCACATAATGCCCGTTAAGTTTCGATACAGCCTTAAACACAAGACGGGTGTAAATAAATATCGCCTCGTATAACAGACATGACCTTGCCAGAAAAAGTTAAACTTCCAAGCGAAATGCCACTTACAGTGATTTGAGCCGTTCCAGTGTTGGTTTCTGATGGAGGTTATGGAGGTTGGGTAGGGGTGCGATGCTCCGGCCACAAGTCCTTTCTCTTGAATCAAACACCCACGATTCTGATTATAGTAATCCATCATTAAAAAAGGGTTTGGGCTGGGATTCAATCCCACGACGTCCACGCTTTCATACATCATAGGTTATAAGAGCCAAGGCAAATAATGGAAATCTGTCAATAGGGAAATTCCGAAAAAAATAAAAATGTGATGAACAAACTTAAACGTTAATACTACAATTCGTTTGCTACAATTAATCTAACGTAGAGGTAGAACATGCGATTTCCTTCGGTCAAGTTGAGAGTCAGCGATAAAGCAGAAAAACTAAATATTGTACAGTGACAGAGGATTCAGCGGGGTCTGAGCCAGATCCGGCTGGTTTAGTGGATCTCAACTTGTTATCCGGACAACAAACTAGAATCTATAAATTGAGAAAAAACAGCAAAGTCATATCTGAAAGATATGCACAAGAATCGCAATCCTCAGTATGTCGCTCCGAGTTTAATTGAGTTTGCGCTCTTCAGTATCCTGATTTGTAATTTCAACGGCAGTAACTTTTGCAAAATAAATCCCCCGCGGTACCAGTAAAGTCTTATATTAAAAGAAAAAGACCATGCAAAATCCCATGTACGTCGGTGAGCAAAATATTTTCAATTGCACAAGAACTTTCCAATAGCAGCGTTTCCCATTAAATGTAGCAAATGAATGCTGTGAAATCGGGGGGAAAAAAATCCCAAAACGTGCACAAGTATTCAGCTCGGATTCGCCTTCTGGGGTCATGAAAACAGCCCCATGTGCCTTCCTGCGTTAGCTGGCCAAACAGCTTTTTCTGTCGCGCAGTTCACTTCTTCCTACAAACAGGCAGACTGCTGGTCGTTTCATTCTACAATCATGAGATACTCTTATCTCTACAAGGCGACGTGTTTAGTCTTTTCCCCTATCCCTGGTTCAAAGTACTTGAGGATCAATTCCCTCGTTCGTGTGTTTTTTTTTCTTTGGGGGTCTTTCCGTGTTTCCCACACCAATTTCGTCTCTATCACGGTCTGCAGCTTGTGACGAGGCACAGCAGCTGTGCTCAGACCCCACCCACCTCGGTTCTTTTCCCCCTCTCTCTCTCTCTCTCTCTCTCTGGCACACTCACTCACTCTCACAGTGCATCTCAGGTTTAACCCGTTCGTATCGACCGGGGCTCGTATCTGCAAAACCCATCCTTTAACAAGACCCGCGATTCGTAGCCTGTGTTTTTGCCTACCCGACAGAGATATGCAGATCGTCTTTGCGGGCCGGTTTGAAAACACCAATCATCACATTCGCCTCTGTGTTACTAACAAATTGATGAACGCTTGCGCACACCTATGACCTTACATTGCAAAACACTGACTGGGAGATACCTCCGTGGAGTAAACATGCCTCCCAAAACTGCTAACAGTTAGGCGACCTATATTTTGCATTCAAAGAATAAACCCGAGGCAATGCCAAATGTAATTTTCCATAAACACAATGACAACGATTTAGCTTAAAAAGAAAAAAAAATCGATCGGATGACCCGCAAGTAAATGAGACAATACAACCGAGTAAAATACAAACACGGCTTCTCCAGAAACCTCATCTTTTTCACTACACAGCGGGACACTCGGTTAATTTGTCATATTATTTCTTTGCTTAGGGGAAAACGGGGGGAAAGCTACGATAGGGGTTATTTGATCAACCAGTGAAAACAAACAACACACCCGGCACCACTGTGTGATGTCCGACGTGGACGGCGGTCCCACAAAGAAGGTTTGGGGGGCGGGTTGGCATTTAATCCCGGAGGTCCGGTTTTACCTTCGCTGGTGGTGACCGGTCCGTGTGTTCGTCAATTCTCACCGGTTTAAACTGTACGGACGGGGTTTCTACGAAACAATAAATGTTCCAAAGACTCCAGAGAAAGCTTTTAAACGTTACAAGGCAATTCTTCAGTAAACAGCGTTTGCGAAGTAGTCCTGTTTTTGCTGACAGATTTGGCCAGAAGTATACGCAAATTGGAAACCCCGATAGTATTTCGTCATTGCGTGACGACAGCTGTTCAACAAGGAAGGACGTCTTCCCTCTGTAGAGTTTAACTTAGTTCCTGTGTGACATTAATGTTTTCTCAGAAAACGACATTTATACGAGGTCAACACGGCATTTAAGGTGCGAACTGTGTGTCATATTTACAGTAGTATCCATAACAGAAACGGTCCCCTGGCTCGTAAATAATGAAAGGCTGGTTGCTCAACTCCAAGCAATGTGTGCATGCAGTCTGGCGAGGTATGGTGATGTACGCGTGCTTTGCTCTTCGTGTCGGTCTCCTCATCCCTTGGTCATTATTCCCATCACTCCAAATCCTTCGCCCCTTTCCCAAACCGCATTTTCTCTCGCTAATTTGCCTAATGTTATGCGGCTGAACTTTTCCTGAACCCGTGGAGGCAGGCAGCCTCACCCCGGAGTGACCCACGCGCTCACATGCCTCTGCGTTTCTCATCTGACGATGTCATCCCCGTTTCTTCGCTTACGTTTACCTGACGGGAATCCGAGGCTCTTCTTAACTGACTCAAAGCACAATAGCATTTGCAAATTACAAAGGATGCATCTTTAAAGTACCAAAAGAACTGTTAAGGCGGCCATTACGTGAGCCAAACACATACAGAAACAAACACGCAATCGTTTAGGGAATAGGACTAGTTACCCATTAAGGCTTTATCCACAGCCAGAGCCTAGTGCTGGTTCTCCTGGTTCTTTTTCAGAGCTTGGAGTGTACTGTTTGTGATTATGGATCCTGCGAGTCTTTTACAACAGAACCCTGGCGCCTCTGACGCTCAGATTCTGGGACTAGGCCCACGCAGGGATATGGGGGCATAGGGCAGGGACTGTCGCTTGCACAAACTCCGGCGCACTTTTGAGAGTGAACAGACTGTTTACATTCACAGATAAGGGCTCCGGGGAGCTGCTAGTACACTGTGCAAATTCCTATGGTACTCAGTTCTACGACAGGCAGCATCAGAAAGACCCGCCTTGGAGAGCAAACATTCAAGCGTAAGGATTAAACGAGAAGCTGAAAAATCAGCTTATTCCCTTTCTTTCCAGCTTCAAGTTCACATTTACAGTCTGTGCGCATTAAAATAATTTCGGGGTGATTAACACAACAACAGAAAAAGTCAATTTCATACTTGTACTATTTGTGCACAAGGATATCTTAATTGCTGCAATATGTTTTGTGCTCAGATCGAAAATATAAAATGACATCAGGTTTAATCTCCCCGGATCAGATTACGGTCCATGGTAAAAGCGGATATTTCACTCCGGAGAAGAACCACGCGCATCGTGATTTCAGCTTGAAGCTTAAATGACCAAGATGTGACCCTGAGTAAGCTGTGTATGGGCTCAGTGATGATGGCTCAAACCAGCGCGGTCCTTCAGACGGCACAAGTGCAACATTCATAATACTGACCCTAATGCAACTGCAGTCCACTTCAAAGCCTGTTCTAAAACGACATGGATATCTTAACGACGTCCTGAAATACAACGTGGATAACACTTTTAAACACAGCTTTATTGGAGGTCTATGCTTTACAGAAGTGATTCTTTTAAGTATTTAAATAAGCCAACAAATTTTAAAGACCACCAGACAAAACAAGACTAAACCTACTCCTGACTTCCTAACTCCAGCCTAATTTACATTTAACGCCCCCTCCTTCCCTTTGGTACATTCTGATTCTAAGTAACACAAGTACTGGAATGACCTGGGAATTAATCAAAATACAGTACTCAAACATGGACTAATGAGTTCTTTTGTAGAAGCCATTGGCTGTTCCTGTAGTGACTGTAGAGACGATTACATCAGCACTGGAGGAATGGGCGTTCACCTAGGGGCCTACTGATACATTGCCACATTTGTCAGTTCTCCATAGCAGGAGGGGAGATTGGCCAGATTGGTGGCGTAAATGTAAGCACAGAGGGTGAAGGCCGGCAGGCAGGTAGGTAGGCAGGCAGCAATTGCCCACGGTGGACTGGAGTGAGAGCTGGTAGCCACGTGGGGATGCCTGGAGGGACGGCACTCCCGGAAAGCAGTTGTTACTCTGAAAAAGTGACTGTGTGTTCTCTAGTGTCTAACACCTTCTTCAGAAGCGGGATGACAGCAAATCACGCTTAAGCCGACCTACTCCAGACAGGAGTCCGGGTGGCAGACAGGAGGGAAAGGACAGATGCACGTCCAAACAGGCTGTGCGTGTGACCCCTGTCATTGCGTGACTGTGACCGGTGTTGCTCCTCAGGGCCTGTAGAGTCACCCTGCCCATCACCAGCAGCCAGACCTACAGCGGGTCCTCCGCTCATGTTAAATAGCCAGCAATGAGCCACCCGAGACTGTCACACACACACTTATCCCGGTGTGTACAGGGAGCCCTGGCAGGCAGACACAGTGTGTGTGTGGTAAAAAATTTATTACTGCTTACCCTTCCTATCACTGGTGTTAAGAAGCAGTAAGGAACTAACACCAGCAGCAGCCCCACCAATCAAAGGGGTAGGAAACGGCTCTGTGGCTGTGTGGGCTTCAGGAAGTGAAGATGAGCCGTGAAGGGACAGGCAGACATATACACACACACACACACACACACACACACACACACACACACACAGGGAAGAGCCAGAACATGCCCATCTCCACCGTCTACACAATGCATCTTGCCTTCCTATTAGTACCTTCATCATTGCCTGGGCAATTGCCAGGAGCAGAAGGGAACATTTCCTCCGAGGGTGATATATGCACAGTTTGTCTGCTAGGGAGAAAACAGGCCGAAGGGGAGATTTCATTAGCATTAAATTAATTCCAGTCTGGCTATTATTATGCCTCCCGGTCTTCATATTAGACGTGTAAATGGGCACTGGGTGCCCATGTGTTTGTGAACCAATCAGACCGTGCTCCCTGCTTCCCCCCCCACTCGCCGCCGCTGCCCACCAGCCAATGACCTGCCATTCAGGGGGCCATACCCAACTCAGCTTGGAGTACCTCCACGTCCAACAAAGACCTTTGAAGACACCTCAGGGTTTGGTTTCCTTCTGAGAAACAGATTTAAGGTCATTACATAATTCTTTGCCTGCTTACATGTTATCTGCCCCAGCCACACATTTTCTAAGAGAAATGGGCTGTTAACTCCACTCAGCTGCGCCAAGCATGAGTGTGTGGGGGGGGGGTTGGGGTCACAAATGGAGTTCTTTGTTTTACTTAGAAGAGTATCTGGAGGATCAGCGTGCCACACTGCAGCACCTGAGCAGGTGAGAGAGCGGCAGCACATGACAGACAGCAGGCCAATAGGCGACCGCATTCTTATCACCTTTCTGAAAGCTTCCAGATCTGATGGGAACGTAAACACTTTGGATTAGTGTTTATACTCATCTCCCACCCCCCAGCCTCCGCCACCTCCCCCATACCCAGAGCTGCCTGCCTGATGATGGCAGTTCACCTGTGTGTAGTCGCTTCCAGGCCTGCACTCCCAAGAGATTCCCTCCTTGGAACATTTCACATCCACATTCCTCCCCTTGGATCCCCTGACTCCGCCCTTTTCAGGCCTGCTCCTTCTACCTGCCTAACATCTGTTATTGGCCCCCGCGCCACCACCATGTATATTTACACAGCTGTTATTCCTCAGCCGGCCCTGGGCCAGCCCAAAACAGCGGCCCATCTCCCTGGCGACAATTGGACTCAGCGGCATCGCTGTATAGAGGAGTGCTCGAAAACTTGACAGTGGACCAGGGTGTGTGGCTTGAGCCACAGGCTCAGGCTGAGGGTTCCTCTCAAGAATAAGACAAGAGGAAAAGGGACACCCCCAGATGTGCTGAGGAAGGTTTTCCCAAAAGTGTGCGACACTGGAGCCATCTGATGAAAGTCCACCTCGCTGTCACTTTAAGGTGAAGTTTCCTTTAAGAGCAAAACAATAAGGCTGTTTTTTTTTTTGTCAGGCCCAGGGCCAGCAGCTGCTGTTAAGAGAAACGCTGAGACATTCACTACAAACAAACACCGCCAGCCAGCAGCCGTGTCACTGGCGATTCCCATGGTAACCCATGAAACAGCTGTAATGGAAACACGCCGGGGTGAC
Source organism: Mormyrops boulengeri (assembly GCA_026781065.1). Lineage (NCBI taxonomy): Eukaryota > Metazoa > Chordata > Actinopteri > Osteoglossiformes > Mormyridae > Mormyrops > Mormyrops boulengeri. The sequence continues at coordinate 30,123,123 of JAODLD010000101.1, read as the reverse complement.
TGAAGCCATCTAGCATGAACAAAACCAATGAGATGCTTGGAGAACATATGAGAATGTGGGGCATGGCACAGACATGGCCCCACAGGGACCCAGGACAGACCGGCGGACAGACAGTATCATGAGAGCAGCACCCATATCGGTCAGTGAGGGGCCCGTGCGCAGATCCAGCCTGACAGACTTGCGGCCTAGTTAGCAGCTGGGCAAAGTGATTAGCTGGGGTGCTGATGTTGTATCCAGTTCCATGACAGGCTCCCGGGTGCGTGGGGCAATGCTGGACAAATCAGGTAGGAAGGGGGCAGCACACTTCAACCAAACAAGCATGGGGGGCTCATAACTTAATGTGCATCTCCTCTGGGATGAGGAGGGAATCTGCTTTAAAAGTAGCAGGGAGTTGTGAGCGAACCAGGGGTGTCTCACACACGGGGGCAGGTCTGAGGTTAGGAGGGACTCCACGGGGGAAGGGGATGGGAGGGGTCGAGGGAGATCCTGGCCACTGATGAGAAATGTAAAAATGTGCAGAGGCGGTTCAAATGTTAATGGAACATCTGAAATCCTGCTTAGCCAGCAGTGCGGGGAACAAAAGGCATGGAGAGTGGTTGCGTGCAGAGCCCAAAGGTGACAAATGCCACGGGGCGGGGGTCAGGCTCCCCCATCCCACTCCCAAAAAAAAGGGG
>JAODLD010000101.1:30080097-30093705 GCA_026781065.1 Mormyrops boulengeri | reverse complement strand
GCAGACAAACCGCCGGAAAGGGGGAGCGAGGTTGGGGGGGGGGCAACGGGGGGGAGGAGTAAATCCATTACTCCCCTGAACAGGATTTTCTATGCTGCCTGTCGACGAGGATGATGGTGAAATGCAAATGGCTCCCCAAGCAAACAATATTAAATTTTGAGAATCACATCCATTTTGCAGCGAGGGCGTGGGGGGGGCAAGGGAGACGTAGGGGGCAAATGATAGATGGCTGTCTGAACTTTAATCAGAACTATGCCTGTGGCATTTTCGGGGAGGTATACAGGTTAATCAGTCAAGCGGGCCCACGTGACTGGGCCTGACGCCAGCGAGCGATTCGTCTTTTTCCCATCAGCACCCCCCTCTCTGCGGAGGCGAGCGAGCGATCGCAACCTCAACTGCATAAAGGGAGGATTCCCGCCTTAACTACAGTCGTGCCGCTCTGTGTTGATACAGGGCTCTGTCCCTGCCTGCATCTGGGTAGACGTGGTACAACAGGGGGACCCCGGTCCAAACAGCCGGCCTAATTCCCGCCATGTTATTTTAATATGAGAGCACAGAGATGCGGCTTGCTTGGGCCTCGCCTCCTGGACCAGCCATATGTAAATCAGTCCTGCTGCCTCTGAGCTGTTCCACAAGAGCATCTCTGAGAACAATTGCCCCGTCTACCTGGGAATGTGCACAGCCTGCGCGTTTCATCTGTGGGATGCTGTGTCACTTCCTGTGAGGGACGACCTTGGGGGGGGGGGCTGCACGGCAGGACGGGACCTTGTTACCCAAACGGCTCCCCGCAGACACACACATCACAGCAATCCGGCCGTGTTAGCAGAAAGCGCCGGCATCACCGCTCGCGTAAAAACAGCATGTGACATTTTCCTTATCAAATCTTATTATGAGATGTTTGTGTCCTTCCTTGCCAACCGGCCCACGACCTGCCACAGCACATTCTGTGCTCGGAACGGCCCACCCCCCCACCAAAAAAAGGAAGACATGGACCAGTGAGGGACAAAGCACATTTGACCTGCAGTGACCCTCGAGCTAAGAGTGCGAGGAACTCTCAGTAGTTCACCCAGGCAGGACTGGGGTGGGAGGGCTGTTTCAGAGAGACATGGGGATTGAATCCACCCCCCGCCCCCCCCCCCCCCGACAGTCACCGGGATTTGGTGGCATTTACGTAACAGCACCAGGCAGGCCCCGTGTGCCCCCATGCCTGACCTTTCCATGTGGCCATCAGCCCGAGAAGCAGACTGTCATGTCCGCCACAGCTCGCCGACAGCGACTTTGTCTCTGCCCTTTGCTCTCCCAGCCCATCCCATTCACGGGCCTCTGTTCCCATTTTGTGGGCGTCAGTCTCTTCAGTGGACTCACTTCTCCTATGTGTCGATTTTTAAAAAGGTACCTTAACCTAGTCCGAATTCTGGAACATGCCGGTAACGTGATACTTCAGGAGTGTGATACTTGCATCAGGAACATGATAAAAGAGTCAGGTGCATGACACTCATGTCAGGAATGTGATATCCATGACAAGAGCGTGATAGTCATGTCAGAAGTGTGATCTTCATGACAGAAGCATGATACTCACGACAAGAGCATGACCTTCAGGAGCATGATACTTGTGTCTGGAGTGTGATATTCATATCAGGAACCTGACACTCACACCAGAATGTGATACTCGCATTGGGAGCGTGATGTTCACATCAGAAATATGATATTCCCGTCAGGAACATGATACCCATGCATAAGGTGTATGGAGAACAGAATTGCAAAATCAACTCCCAGAACAACAGTTTGGATATGGAACCGGACAGGAGGACCAGGACACAGCAATGCAATACTGCAGGCATGCTGTAACAAAACTCCATTTTATAAAGAATGGACATTTCAGAATTTAAAAAGCGGAATCTGGTTTCCTTTCAGCCATGTGCAGAGCTACTGGGAAAGCTGGAACGGATCAGAGCCGCCGACTTTGCACACAGACAGCCAGAGCAGGTCTGGTCCTGATTCACGAACAGGGGGCGTGATCTGGTCTCCCACACATTATGTTGGAGGAGACAGGCATGGGACCCATCTGTCAGAGTGCCGCACCTCGAAGCTGTTACAGATGAGCCTGTCCCCATCACGCCAGCGGGCCCATCACCTGCACGGAATGAGCAGGGGAGATGGATTCTTCACCCTATTTACACAAAACTTTCATTACCACCAATTTGCGCAGAAGCCATATCTGTACCATTATGCTGTCACTCCATGAATCAGCCTAATCTTCCTCTCGGGTCCTAAATGATGCCCCCACCCCCCCCCCACGACCTCCCGGTTATTAAAATTTGTCGCTGTGCCGGACAGGCTGCCGCCTGGGCCGTCTTCGTGGTGAGCATTACTCTATGCACGTGTGGGCTTACCTGCATACGTTGTGATTGGAGCAGAGTGAGGATTACTCTCCGGATTCACTATTACCTCCATCCCACCCGTTAGTGCACCCCCATGCAATAAACCAACACTTGAATCGTGTCTCCGAGAAGACAGTGATATATAAGTCACGTTGGCGTGTTGCCTCCCCTACCCACATGGCTTGTGTGTGAGGAGTGTACGGGATAGCCATGCAACGACATCCCAGGTTTCACAGCACATGTCTGATGTCATCTGTCAGATAGAGGCACCGTGAAATCCAGCCCTGATGCTGTATCTGCAGGTGAAGACACACGCATGCGCGCGCGCACGCACACACACACACACACACACACACACACAGTCGCTGCCTGGGGGCCCCAAGGCCTGGAGAGGCAGCACACAGCCGCTACTGCAGGCTGGCTCGATACCAGATTATGGCTCTGTCTAAATTTGGCCTGCAGGTTTCATTTCCTTTGATAAACTGTGTTCACTGCTGCCCCCACCCCCAGCTAAGGAAACACTTCCAGTTCACGTGGCAGAGGAGCCCATAAAGCTCCCCCAGCCGAGCCGGCACTAAGAGCTTCCTGTTGACGGATTCCAGCTGACACACTGCGAGCGAGGGCCTCCCCCCCAGCACGTGTTCGCACCTTCCCACACGAGAAACACAGGCCAGCGAGTAGGAATACACACACACACACACACACACACACACACACACACACACACACACACACACACACACACACACACACACACACAGAGGTGCACACCCCTGGCTAGCCGCAGGGCCAGGTGATTAAACAATCATTCATTCTCCAAATGCTCATTGATTCTTTCCAGACCAGCAGAGAACGGCAAATTCGCGTCAATAGGAATGATATATCACTTTAGCTGCAAAAGTCACTTCCATGAAGCACTTGGTGCCTCTTAATTCCTGTGTTCTGGAAGATTGTTAACAGCTCTACTCTTTTCAGGATGGGGGAAAGTGCAAATTCGACCCCAATTCGAGTGAAGGGGAGAAGGGGGGAGGCCGGTCATTGCAGGGTGTGGGCTAAGAGACTTCAGTCAAAGTACAGCCGTGTCACTGGGCACCAGTGGGCACGTACAGCCGGCTCGATGGGCAGCCGTTCCCATCCAAGCAACACAGGCACTAGTGGCTCCAAACACAGCAACAGACCTTTGATGGAGCTTGTTATGGAGATCCCCCCATACCCCCAGATGGTTTTTCCCACCCTGTTTTGTAGTTCCCAGGGATTTACCAAATGCGACAGAAGCAGACAATGAAAGCCAGAACGCTACGTTTACCCAGAAGCACAGGTTTCGAAAAGGTCACACAGACCTTTGTCAATACTGTACACATGCTATACTATACGCACACTATACTGTACACACATACCATACACACAACCCTACTGCATACACATGATACTATATACATACTGTACACACAACCCCTTAGCTATACTGTACACGCTATACTATACGCACACTATACTGTACACACATACCGTACACACACCCTACTGCATACACACTATACTGTACACACACTTACACACAACCCCTTAGCTATACTGTACGCATGCTATACTATATGCACACTATACTGTACGCACATACTGTACAGGCACCCCACTGCATATGCACTATACTGTACACATACTGTACACACAACCCCTAAGCTATACTATACACCTACTATACTATACACATGTACTGTACAGACAGCCTACTGCATACACACTATACTGAACACATACTGTACACACAACCCCTTAAACTGTACACATGCTATATTATACACACATGCTGCATAGACACCAGACTATATAAACTCTATACTGCAGATATGCTATACTATACACACTATATTGTACACATATACCACTGTGTATACACTGTATTGTACACACACACACACACACACACACACTACTGCATACATAATATACTGCGCGCACACACACACAAATACACTATACTACACACAGTATTCTGCATACACATACTGCAGACACCCTACTGTACACACAAGATACTGTACACACTACCCCTTGGCTATACTGTACACATGCTATACTGTATACACATACTACCATGTACACACTATACTGTACCTAAATCTGCATACACATACTGAAAAGACACTATACTATAGAGAATCCTGTACACATACTGTACAAACTACTATATACAGAATATACTGCACACAAAATACAATACGCACACCATTCTGTACACACACACTACTGTATATACACTATTGCACACAAATACTGTACACGTATACACTATACTGTACACACTATAATATAAATGCACATACACTATATTGTACACGCTATGATGTAAATGCACAGTCACTATACTGTACACGTTATAATGTAAATGCAGTCAGTATACACGCTATAATGTAAATGCACATACACTATACTGTACACGCTATAATGTAAATGCACATTCACTATACTGTACAAACACGCTATACTGTAATGTACTGTTCACACATCCACAGCATGGCCCCCCCAGTGGCCTCACCTATTCCTGCCGCCGTTCAGACCGACGAAATCCCACCCAGCTTCACTGCTGGGGAGACAGCAGGAAGCATCGACCGCTACCTCCCCCCCCCCCCCACGCTTCAGCTGCAGGACAAGAAGGGAAATTACCTTTAAATGAAGTTTGAACAGGACTAGCCTGGGTGCGGGCGTTCGGCAGCTGGCTGAGACCATATCACCACCATAACATCAGCCGGGGGGAAGGGGAAGGGGTGTCTGAGCAAAACTGATTGTTTTTAAAACACAGTTAAAAAAATTCCACAAATGAGCAGGGACATGGCACAATCTATTTTCGAGACAGGAGAAGGAAGCGAGAGGAGAAGGGGGGGAGCCGTCCATTCACCGGGGGAAGCATCGGGGAGAGGGCGGGGCCGCTCAGGGACAGCCGGAGCAGCCGCAGCGCCCTGCGGGGCCACGGTGCATCACTGCCGTCTCTATAAGCCACGGAGTGACCAACCAAACAGCAATGGGGAAAGGCAGAGTCACAGGGCCATGCACCACTCACACGTGACAACGTATCACATGGCTCTGCGGGCCGCCTGAGAAAAAGGCATCCATTCAGAAATGGAGGCCCAGGCCACGCACACGGTTATGGGGCCAACACCAAGGAGGGGATCTGACACCAGTGAGTGTTGTTAGAGCACACGATCATGCCAGTGTCAGCACTCACTCCCCTTGAGGAATGACGTCTGTCAGAGCATGAGCATACACGTGGTAGGAGTCAGACTCCGGATCAGACTCGCTCAGACTGTCCCAGACAAGCTTGCAGACCCACTTACCACCCAGTCACCCAGTAAACAAGTGCGATTACATACAAACACAAATAATGGATGAGATGAACTATGGCAGCAGAGTATGATGGCAGCTTCCCAAACTGACAGCATGGAATATCCCAGTGTCATTCTGTCCCAAAAAAGGCGACGCATGGGCCCGGCAGGGCGCCATGATTGCAGGGGTGGGGGGGCACAGAGGAGTTCACGCCGGGCCGAGGTACCTCAGGGCGAGTGGAGCAGCAGGGGAAGGAGGGGGCAGAAACACGATAGAGGGGGACAAGATCCATTTTTCATGCCACACCCCCCTTCTGTCATAGACACAGCAGAGACGCTAATGCCTATTGTGTCTGACCTGTGTGTGTGTGTGTGAGAGAGAATGTATGTGCGTGTATGTGTGTACGTGCGTTTGAGTGTGCATGTGTGAGAGAATGTATGTGCGTGTGTGTGTGAGAATGTATGTGCGTGTGTGTGTGCATGGTGTGAGAGAGAATGCATGCGTGTGCGTGTGAGAGACAGAGTGTACGTGCGTTTGAGTGTGCATGTGTGTGAGACTGTACGTGCATGTGTGCATGTGAGAGAGAGTGTGTGCATGTGTGTGTGAGAGACAGAGTGTTCGTGAGCTTGAGTGTGTGTGTGTGTGTGTGTGAGAGACAGAGTGTACGTGCGTTTGAGTGTGTGTGTGAGAGAGTGTATGCGTGTGTGTGTGTGAGAGAGAGTGTATGTGCATGTGTGTGTGTGTGTACGTGTGTATGAGAGTACGTGCGTTTGAGTGTGCATGTGTGTGAGTGTATATGTGTGTGTGCATGTGTGAGGGTGTGCGTGAGAGACAGAGTGTACGTACATTTGAGTATGCGTGTGTGAGAGAGTGTATGCGCGTGTGTGTGTGAGAGTGTATGTGTGTGCGTGTGTGTACTTGTGTGTGTGAGTATACATGCGTGTGTGAGAGAGTGTGTGTGTTTTTGCAATTATTACAAAATGGGGACCAAATTTCCTTTTCACCTTTTGCAGACATTTCTTCAGTCCCCACAAGAATAACATCAATTTTATAAAAATCTGTGACTGCAATCAAAAAGCTAAAAATACCAAAGGTATTTTGTTTGGGTACTTACGGTTAAGGTCAGGGCTGAGTAGGGTTAAGGTTGTCATAAATGGGATTGGGGTTTTTCCCCCATAGAAATAAATGGAGAGTCCCCACAAATATATGAGTACCAGTCTGTGTGCGTGTGTATTTGTGTGTGTGTGGGTGAATGAATGTGTGCACGCGTGCGTGCGTGTGTGTGTGTACGCATGCATGTGTACGCATATCCGTGTGTGTCCATTAGACCAAAGTGGTCCTTAAGCATCCTGGCTGTCGGCCGTTTCCAGGTCGGTTGACATGGAGACAACAGGATCCATAACACTTCCTCGCTCGGAAGAAACCAGCGATGAAATGAAGACTGGGACACCATAGCTGCAATCCCTGCTCCCAAAAGAGCATGCCGCTGTACCGGCCGGGTCCCCTGCCTTCCTGTGCATGACCAAGGTGAAATCCCTTCATCTCCTCATCAAATCTCATCATGTCGGCCTCACGTATCTGACCGGGCAAGTCTGAGCTCCAGGATAATAAGGGAATATTTGAGAAAGTAAATGGTGGCGATTACAGACAAAGAAATGACAAAGAACCGAAGGCTGCAGTCCAGGTCCTTCTGGTTCATCCAGGAGGTGTTTAATCAGCAGGTGGGCCGCATGACACCCCCTGATTTCAGGCATGTGCGATGCAGCATTACGAATGCAGTATTTCCACAGTATGAGCACTGAGACACACATACATCTCTCCCAGTGTTTCTCTTTGTCATTTCCAATCAATCACTGAGGCCGCAACGAACAAATTCACTCATCTGCTAGGGAAGGGGGGGCAGTTCCGATTTTACACAACATGGAAAAAAAAAACATATAAAAAAATTAAATATGGTGAATAAAAAAAAAAACACAAATTACTGCCAGTCTGAACCATTTATAAGTTATTCATGTAGTTTAAAAAGCACAAATGATTTAATCACAGCGCCCCGTCCTGTGAGGCGTAGAATCACACAGGCACTGCTCTCCCGCCGGGAACAATGGGAGAATTCTCTGGGAGAGTCCCACTTTACAGAGCATTCAAATGACGCCAGCTCAATTAAACCTCCAAATGCCAAGAACCAGGCCCTCCAGCTGGAGAGGCAGCGGGACAATGACGACACTTGAGGGAGCAGCGGGTGGGAGGGCAAGCCGGCGAGTGAGAAGGACAAGGGCTGCAGGAGGACAGGCAGGAAGAACGGAGGACATGGGCTAGTGGAAGACAAGCAGGCAGGACGAAGAGGGGGAACAGGAAGATGGATAAGGGCTTGGGGAAGATGGGGAGCAGGTAGGTGGATAAGGGCTGGGGGAAGATAGGGAGCAGGAAGGTGGATAAGGGCTGGGGGAAGATGAGGGAGCAGGTAGGTGGATAAGGGTTTGGGGAAGATGGGGAGCAGGTAGGTGGATAAGGGTTGGGGGAAGATGGGGAGCAGGAAGGTGGATAAGTGCTGGGGGAAGATGGGGAGCAGGTAGGTGGATAAGGGCTAGGGGAAGATGGGGAGCAGGAAGGTGGATAAGGGCTGGGGGAAGATGAGGGAGCAGGAAGGGAGGTGGAGACAGACAAGGAACATCGCTATGCTACAAGGCTCTAGTGGTATACCTCCGTATGCCGCACAGACTCCCTGGGATCTAGTTAGCTGTCCTCCATTTATACCAGGTATCAAAGCATTAAGCTAATGGAGGTATCTAAAGCACAGATACACACGCATGTGAGAACAAAAAAAAAGATTCTGCATTTTCTCCTGGGGGTAGGGGGCTAAGGTTTGGACACCCGACCAACACCTCACCCAGTGTCAGAGGAGAGAGCGCTGGGGGGACAGCCCGTTCCCACAGCGACCCCAGCACTCTGAAAGCCTCGGGAAGCAGTCAGCGATGATACACAACAAAGACCTCAAGATGGTACCACCCTTCCGTTCTCATTTGAAGTGTTTTTTCCTCCTCCTGCCGATTCCCCCACCTGATCGTCAAATCCTGGAGACAGAGAACCACACTACCTTTACAATGCTGAGGTCAGGCAATTTATCGAACACCACATGGGTTACTCCAAAAACGTCACGATGGGGCAGATTTCCAGGGGAAATCACCTCTCTCAGCTCTTTTACTATGACGGGGGGGGTGTGCCAGAGGGAGCTATGGGGCCCTTTCATGCACGTGTGAGGCCAACTCCTCACATAGGTTTGGTACCCGCATGCCCCCCATGCTCTAATACACCAGTAATTTTTAATTCCCCACACTGCAAGGCTCTTTACACCCGACTCTGGCCTTTTCTTGTGGTGGGCCAGAGGGGATTGTCCCATTACCGATATGAGCGGCAGGGCGGGGGCCATGGGACAGGAGAACTCAGGCCCTACCTGCGGCGCCGGTGCTCTCAGCCCAAATGGTCACGCCCCCACCCCCCCCCCGTTGTCAGTAGCTCTGCACTGCCAGCCCACCAGAAGCGCTGTCTCCCAATCAGAAAGCCACTGAGGGGTGAGGACTCTGCAGGGCTGAACATGGGAAGCTCACTCATCTGACCACCAGCCCACCCACTGACTGCGTTCATGACACTAATCACCAGGCAAATTCTCCTTTGTGGCACATTTGCTGCTGTTGTTTTTGTTGTTTCTACCCCCTCTCCCCCCCCCCAATTTCCCCTTCTGCCGCTGTTAATGTTGCAGCACCAGTGGGGAGCTCGCAGACACCTCGGGCAAGAGCCCATTACACTGAGCTCCTAATTTGCGCAGCAGCAGTTGCGGGAGGCACGGGGAGTGGGACGGCGGGACGCGAGCCTGGAATCCCGCCCACGCCGTAAACCATGGCCGCACACGCTCCCCCCACCGGGGAGCGTCCTGGATCCCGCTATATATACGCACAGAGCGGAGTCCCAGGAGACCTTTTCATTACACAGAGCAGCCGTCGCGTTCGCAATCGATACCAGCAAAATCAAATTACAAACTGCGGCCCTATAAATACCGCCTCTAAAATAGATGCTTTTTGGGGCTTTTGTAGGCCTTTGAAGGCTGTTTCCAGGCGAAGAAAAGCACAGGCGAGGTTATTCCGGCCAAGGCCCGATTATCATGAGGCCTGCAGCATGCCGGAGGGACCGGAGCTGCCAACATGCACCATAACAGACCAGGCAGCACTCAGCCAATGTGACATGGACATGCTATGAAACACACGCACACACCAGTGTCACATGCCGCCAGGTGGAGCCGCACACTCCCTTTGTACACGCATGCGCCCTCGCTGGGCTCCCCCTACTCTTTACACACAATGCTCTGAAGTCAAAGCCCCAATGCCAGTGGCATTCCCTGCCCTAGCCAACTGGACCTCGTGGGCCGCTCTTGCCACCGCCATTGCCCAAGTGGGGCTCCTTGGCAATCGTGTGCCCGGCAGATGGATGGCTGGCACTGACAGGCAACACACGGGGCTCCCGAGAGCACAGACACACCTCTCTGTCACAGGCGCACAATCAAGCCATCAGACACACACCGCTAACGAGTCACACTGCTAATGGCATCCCCCAGTTAATGGGACAGCGCCACCAAAATGAATTCTGTGCTCAGAGACACTCTGGAATGCGGACAGAATTGTTGGCGTCATGCTGCCTTTGGTTACTGTTTTTCAGCCAAAAGCAAGCAGCACTGAATGACCCACAGAGCGATCTCATGCGCTCAAGGCATCTTCAGACTCGCACTGAAATGAAGAGTGCCCCCTGCGGACGGTGACCCGGCTCTGAGAAGCGCGAGAGCCCAATGCGATGCAGCAGTTTTCCTACAATGTTGTGAAAGCAATGATTTCTGTGGTAAAGGTCCTTCTCAGGTGGCCCTCAAAGCATTCTGGGTATTTTAGCTCAGTGGTCTGCTTGTCTGTATGCCTCGCAGGAAAGGTGGGCACACCTTTAAGGCGGGGTAAATAAGGCCCTGTGGCCTCCCCGGCAGGAGGCGCCTCATCGCTGCTGCATGCGGACTGAGCCCCGAAAGTGGCATTCAGATGGGGGCGAGGGCGCGGCCCCAAGAAAGCTGCAGATGAAGCAGGCGGGTGGGGGGTGGGAATCATTTCTCTGCCTGTCAGCCCCACCCCACCCTGACCAGGATGCTTCCAAGGGCAATTACTGAGCACCACTTCATCACAGAGCGCGCGACAGGCGCTGACGGCCCTCGTCCAAACAAATGATGCCGGGGGTCGAGGTTGCAGGCCTGCCTCTGAGGGTGCCTGCCTCGCTACGGCACATTAGCCGCAGCTAAAGAGCCACACTGCTGGGGGGGCGGGGGGGGCACGATGCAGTCATCAGGCTGCGCATGTGTGCGAGATCCAGTTTGTGTGAATGAATAGAGGTTCCCACGACACCAGTAAATGGATCTAGAGCAAAAATAAAACCACAAACTATTAAAAACAAAACCAATCTACTTCTCTTTGTTCTGGAGGTTTCTTGATGTGGAAACAAGCCATCAAAAACACCCATGTCAAGTCTTCAGAAGCATGTACGCGCCTATGTGGGTGCACTTTTGTGTGCACGCATGGTTCCACATCACCCATCTCACATAAAGCCTCGGCAGACTGAAACATCAGGCACCCAGAAGGGGTAGGAGGGTGTAACAATGTTAGACGGCTCCTGGAAACATCATCAGGCTCTGTTTCAGACGATGATACATTCCAGAAATGGGGGGAGTCTGTCAGTTTTCTGAATCACTCATTAACCAACACCTGAAACCGTCTGCAGTCTTGCATAATTAAAATGTAAACCGCATATTTGCAACTAATGACAGGCAAGCAAACAGTGACCAGGCAATGCAGAGAGCAAAGTAAAGGGCTGGATGGAGTCATTCAATCAGCCCCTGCATCCATCCACTGCTCCTGAGTGGCTCCCATAAGCCCACAGGCCGCTGCCGACTCAGGAAGCTCGACAGAGGATGGTAGGCAGAGAGCAGCCAGAGGCAGCCTGGGAAGGCAGCGGGCGCTGAACACAGCCAACGGAACCGTCATCAGGCAACGCCGCACGCTCATTAATGTGGGCCTGATGCAGCCGCGGGGGTCAGGCCATCTCATGACCTGGCGCAGCCTGGCTCGTGTACGGGGAGCTTTATTTTTCTGACCTGTTCAGGAGCCGCCGGTGGCATTTCAAAAGTTCCCAGAGCGGAAAGGAGCATCCCCTCCCCCAGCAACCCTCCCCCATGTCAGCAGATCACCTGCAATCAATCAGTGGGCTCCCTGCCTCAGATGGTAGCCGTTACCCTCCGCACCCGGCACGGGGGGGATCCCTGCCGCGGCCACAGTTCTGCCCACTGCGGCGCCCTGGCCTTGCGTTTGGCAGGGCACATCACCCAGGTGGGGGTCTGGAGCTGGACGGACGGGCCGGTGCAAGACAAATGGCTTTAGCAGGAGGCCCGGTGACATTTATGTTTCATGTCGTAATGGGCACTGACCTCGGGGGTCAGGAGGCCAATGAGGCGAGGGCCCATTCCGGGACGGGCGCCCCTCCCCTAGTAACCTGAGTCAATCCAAACAGACCCCCCATGACACCACTGCAGCACAGAGGAAAAAAAGGAACAGAAAAAAAATGATGGAGGATCAGTGATGGCACATTCCAGTCTTATCTCTAGAGCCTCTTCAACAGCAGGCCTTGGGAGGGTGGGGGTGGGGTGGGGGGTGGTGTGTGTGCACGTTCGGTTTATTTTAGCACTTGAGCCTCGCGGCCACCAGGCATGGTGCACTGAGGAGCAGCAGGGCAGAACACGCTGGCCTGGATGGGCAGCAGCGAGACGGGCCACATGGGGGTGGGGGGTTGCAGAGGAAGTGCATATATAACAGTCTGACATCGCAGTGTAACGCAGCTGAGACAGAGAAGGAAAGGCAGCCTGTGCCAGAGCCCAGGGACGTTCACAAGGGACACGCTGTCCCTAAGGTAGCAGCCTCACCAGCAGTATGGTGCACCTTCCGCCCTGCCCCACCCCCCAGGGCCCGCTAGCGTATCTCACTCTCACCAGAGCATGAGCCACGTACAGCCTTGGTGGGGGGGGGGGGGGGCACCGCCTGTTAGCGGATGCCGCCTATGGACACAGCCTGGGCGTCACCTGGGCACACGACGAGGGCCAGGTGGCTTGTACAGCGGTCAGGGAAGGGCGGTGCCGCTCGGCGGACGGGCACAGCAGGCTGAGGGCAAGGGCCAGGGAGGAGCCCCGTCAGATGGAGAGCTGCAGCCGCCGCTGTGCACGTGCCAACCCGGACATGCCGCCGTCAGGCCGAACACACGCTCCGCTTACCACGGAAAAAAGCACCGGCCTAGAAGCTGGCTGGCCGGCCTGTGCTGTGACCACACGGCTGATTACATTACATGCTCTGTTTTTAAATTCATGAGGAAAAAAGAAGAAAAACGGCTTTAACTGCAAGCCAAGTCATACTGGGACTGGGCAGCATAAGAGCAGGAGCAGCATCTTACGGCAGAAAAAGTTATCAATCACAGCCCTTCCCTTCCCAAACGGACACCACCAGAAATTAAAGTTGCTGTAATTTGTTTGTGGGTTTTAACGACTGATTTGACCACTGGCCATTAGGAAACTGGGACCATTTGAATCCAGTCCACTCTGCTTAATGTTACAGAGGAATGTGGTTTCAGTACCAAAAAAAGATGGAAAATAAAAAACCCTTTCAATTTCTGGCGTGTGGTGACGGCAGCCCCGGTCGGATCCAAATGGGGCAGAGCTCCGCTGGCCGCTCAGTCTCCATCGGTTTAATCGTTATGCCGTTTAACGTGATGAGCGGATCCCCTCGGGGGGGGGGGGGGGGGGGGGGGGGGGGGGGGGGGGGGGGGGGGGGGGGGGGGG
>JAODLD010000101.1:30067783-30080087 GCA_026781065.1 Mormyrops boulengeri | reverse complement strand
CCGGCAGCCCCGGGGGGTTCAAATTGGGGCATTGGTCCGGTGGCGGCTCATTCTCCTTGGTTTTATTGTTTTTGCCTTTTAATGTTTTGTGGGGTTCCACTGTGCCCCCCCCCCCCCCCCCCCCGAGCTCATAACCGGATGATCTATTGGCTAAATACACTCTGCCTGAATTGGCCTGACAGCTCAGAGATAAAGAATTAGGCAAGACTCTTGCACAAGGCCTTGGACTGTGCGCAGGAATCGCTGGGAGGTGAACACGGACTCTCAGGGCATCTGCGTTCTGGGCAGCAGCACTGGGGCACAAGCGGGAAGGGAAAGCTCCGTAAACAAACAGCTAGGATGGAACGGCTCCTTAATCAGACTTCAATGCATTTGAAGTAAGCATTTTTTTTTTTATCAACACAATGTGTCCATCCAAAGATGGCCTCATCCTCAGAGACCAGGGAGCCCCTACAGATCATATTCCAACATGGGGCTCGATTAACTACCTTAAGAAAAAACATTTTAGAGGCGATTGCCACAGTAGTTAGGAAAGTGATATCAAAAGTACGCCAGAAGTAAACGACACAGCAGAACAGCTGCCTCTTAGAACGATGCGAAAGCCAGCAAACAGGACCTGTGACCTGTGCTGATGCACGGGATTCTGTGCCCCAGTACAGCATGAGGATCATGCCTTCACAGAGGCACAAGTAGCTGATAAGCCCAATATTTACACTCACAGATGACAGACTGGCAATGTGAGTGGCATGCTCTGTGGGGGGTTGGGGGGGTGTGGAAGCCAAACACACAATAGTAAAGGAGTACTTTCACCCAATAAAAATAAACCGCACAAAAAGTAAATTCACTTTACTCATAGATTCTTTCCCTGAGAGTCACTGAATGAATCCACCAGCTCCTAGCATGTAATACAGATTAAGTAATTCAACTACTTATTCACTTACGATGAATTAATTTTAGTAATGACTTTTTCCGTACATAAGAGCAGTAACTGTTACCCCATGCAGGGTGAACCTCAGCCTTGTGCTGCCTGGGATAGGTACCAGGCCCCAGGCGCAACCGTGATCAGCATAAACAGTTAGAAGATGGATAGACGATGGATGGGTGGGTAGATAGATGGATAGATGAGAGCAGCATCTAGAATTCAGTTACGTACCTAGTAGTGTGATTATTGTACGGTAACTTCAACAGAGAACACTTAATATAAACAGAGATAAAGGAACATAGACACAGATGTAGCAACTGATTCATTTTTCCAGGACTGAAAACACCCACTTATGTTCAAACACTGAACAGGGTTGAGGGCACAAGCAATAAAGGAGCAAGAACAGTTCAGGGCATTTGGATGACAGGGGAATCTTGAGCCCAAATCCCGTGTGCCTGTGAACACGTTTGCGACATTCTTAAATATTACCGGAAAAATGACTCCTAATGGTAATACTACTACTTAGCGTTGTTATTATATGTAGCCCATGAGCGCTGCATATGTGCTGGGAGCCTTAACATCCCCATAACCCACATTCACTGCCCACCCTTCACCCAGAACGTTCTCCAAAGACACAGCAGTGTAAAATTTGGACCCTTGTGATGTCATACCAGACATGAAAGTCTCAGGTATATCTTCCCCCAGAACTATCTTTGTTATTGTCCCTGCCATCGTCTGCATGCCCAGATCTCCAGCGACCGGACAGCTTGGTCGCTGTTAGCAGGGAATATTGACCCATACCAAACTCAAGAAGCTTTTAGAAGGTGGCATACCAGGAAACACTCCAGGGGACGGTGAAAGGGACCATGACCTCGTGAAGACCAGCAACATCACATTTCAGGCATCAAAGTCACTGGCTGCCACATGACAAGAAGGCCGGATCAACACAGCCCTTGTGCGAGGTGTTCTCCCCATGTGCCCAAGTTTCGTATCCTTGACCTTTGAGCTGTTCTCTCCGCGCATCCACGTTTCGTACCCGTGAGCTTTGAGCTGTTCTCTCCGCGCGTCGTACCTGTGACCTTTGAGCTGTTCTCTCTGCGTGTCTGCGCTTCATACCTGTGACCTTTGAGGTACACCTGTGTTTTGTACTCTGTAGCCTGTCTATAAAAAAGTATTTGAAAAAACAAGAATAACTCACTACGTACCAATGGGGGCATTTTGCCAGCATGTCACCTTTCCTCCCTCGCTCTCACTTGCTCCCTCACCCTCTCTCTCTTCCCCTCTCTACCCCTCCTTCCTTTTCTCAACCCAGCACATAAATTCTTATTTATCTAAGAAAAACACAACTGCTTTAGTGCTGAAGCAAAGCCATTTTTGTCTTTTACTGTTATTCATCAAGTGCCTGGCTGGGAAACCAGAGGAGACACAAAAGCGATTGGTGGGGGCGGGGGGGTGGGATCAGGAGCAGCACATGACCTCTGAACAACTGCTTTACAGATCAGGACACAGTAACGGGCATAATTAACACAGCTCTGCTAATTGATTAACAGCAAATTCATCCTGTCTGGTTCGATGCTGCATTTCTAAGGCTGAGCGAGATGCACCCTCAACATGAGGCTTTCGTCCGCTCTTGCCGAATGAAGAAATTGCCCGCACCACCTTTTTTCCACTCCAGGGCCCCCTCGCCCTTGCGCCGGGACCCGCCCACTCCATCTGTCACCTCTCAAGGTGATTTACCAACGCTCCCTGCGCTCAGCGAGGCGTACCGAGGGCCATGGACCGCCTTTGATCCGGCATCGACCGGTACCATGCTTGGACCTGCTGGAAACACTGTGTGCCCATTAGAAGGGCCGAGCCACATGGCCCTGGAGCAAGGCCGGCCTGTCGGTGCCGGGCCACAGGGACCTTTAGTGTACAAGTCTGATGACTGAGTCGAGTGCCATTGTCAGGGGACTGAAACATGCTAATCATCCACCCTTCGCTTGGGATCTGCTAAAAGAGGCAAAGCCCACATCCATCCGGCGCAGAAACATTACCGCAGCCCAGAGGACTGCAGAGGGGAGGCAGGGTCACTCAAAGCCAGTCTGATCATAACGACAGCTATATATATATCGCTTCATATCTGCTTGGTGTCACATGGCACAGGACGAGGAGAAGAGAACGAATGCAGAGCAGGACGCCCCCTCTAGACCCACGTGTGTGTTGCTTCCACTTTGGAAAAAAGAATCTTTGAGAGCTAACTCAAGTGACTGCTGTGTATATTTAGGTAATATCCCAAGGTATTACACCACAATAAGCAAAACTGTTCTAAAATGAATACCTGCAGTCTATACAAGACATTTTCTTTAAATGAACTCACTTGCTATTTATGATCTCAGTAAATCAGAGCAGATAAGGCTAAAATTAGGCTTTGTAATTCTATCCCCGCACGACTTGGAGAAGCGTGCTATGGATGTACCACATATTCTCAGTAACGCGGCTGCATTGAGACGGCTGAGTTTAACTGCTTCGCACGTGCAGTGTCAGACGCGCCCTGATTTGTTTGCCCTTTTTCGGAAGAGGATTATTTCTAAAAGGGCATCTTGTACGGGATTAAAACACGCATCCATTCCCCAGAGCGACACAGCCCAAGGCCCCTTAGCTAAGCCCTGCCGGAGCAGATGGCTGAACAGACCCCCGGCACAGTAATGATGTGGTAATACTCGAAATCTCCAGCAATGAGGCGCATTAAACAGTGACGGGAGCCGTGAGGAGGACGGGGCAGGGGGATGCAGAGCGGTACGAGGGACAGCCCGACAGAGGCCTTCTGGCTTGAAAAACACGTTTACCTGTTTTCTGGAACAATAAGCAGCAGTGACCCTCCCTCCCCCGCCGGCAGTTTTTAAGATCCTCTCCCCATGGCACTTTGTCATCTGGCTTTAACCTCTAACCCCACTGTGCTTCCATTTATGCACCTTTGTATCCGTCTGGAAGGAGAGGGACGTTAATCCTGGCGGCAGATCTGCACCTGCGTGTGGGGATGTCCTTTTCACTGGGCATTTCCCCGTGTCAGCTGACCAGTAGCTGCTGGGAAAGCCCCCGCCTTACTGTGCCTGCCCCCAAGCCATAATAGATCTCCTCCGGGCTATACCCTGTGACTCCACCGTGTGAAACACGCAGGCCTAAGCTTCCGCCGCATCTCCTAATCCCTGCAGTCTCCGTACAGGCGATCCGCTCGTGGCAGACTCGGTGTCTCGGCCATAAAGCTGTCGTCTGCTGCGACGGCACGGAGTGCACAGATAAAGCGTGGAGCCGGCTGACGGTATCAAGGCTGCTCCATCTGTCTGCACCGCCAGCCGGGCCTGGCCCCACACCCGCCCCGCACAGCCTGACAACTCACAATCATCTTCATCATCATCATCATCATTAATGAACATGCTCCGTAACAGGAAGGCCACTTTCTGCAGTAAAATGAAGGGGACGCAGTCTGCACAGAGCCTCTGCCGGACTGGAAAAAGAACAGGGCAGCTCCCCAAATCCACTTTTACAGAAGGCGTAATTAATTTGGGTCGCTCCACTCCCCCCCCCCCACTTCCGAAGTCGTTAGGAGCTGGATGGAAACGGATCGCCGGGCCGGCTGTCAAATGGAGAAATGCTCTCAGCGGCCCGTATAAAAATGGGGGATGGGAATGAATTGACCGAAGGCGCTACGTTGCTCCTGCTGAAGCATGGCGTCCGCCAAGAGCCCACTGGCACGAGCCCCACTGCGCCGTACTCTGCAGCCCTGGGACTCCTCTTCACGCCTGTTAGACTCGCTGGCTCCATACGGACAGCAGGGCCCGCCGCCTGATGATGGTCTGCCATTGGTGGCTCGGTTCTACGCACTAGCCCCACCCCCCCGGTCCCCCAAACCCAATATGCGGGATCAGAGCCACCAGACCTGAGAGCCGCGCCCTCAGGTGTGCTGTTTGGCTGGGCCAAACAGCACACTACCGTAAAGAGGTGCAGGAACGAGGCCCGGTTAGGACGGTAACGGCCCTTTAATGGTGCTGAGCAGCCACCAATCCGACCCAGCCTGCTTGCCGACGGGGGGGTGGTTGTTTGCATTTAGCAATGCCAAAATCCCATCAGAGGGCGTACCAGCGCTCTGCGGAGGAACTGCCGACTGCTCACTTCTGCAAAACGAAATGAAGGGGGGGCCTTGGTCAGATCTGGGCCAGTGCAGTTTGCCCAGCCAGGCCCTCATCCTCATCACAGGCGAAGGAAACACTTCCCTGAAAAGGGGGTATTTCCCAGCAGCCACCGCACTCATCACACACAGGCCAGCAGAGAAGTTTGCTCAGGCCCCCCAGTCGCCTGCCAGCGTTTCAGGTAGCCTGCGGTCTCCTCTATCGATCCGGGATCTGCCATCCGTGGCACGTGCATGCGACCCCGTCCCTCGACGTAACTGGGCCTGCGCTGCTGCCATGTCTCGGAGCATGTTTGTGAGCCTCACTGCAGGCAGACCCTTGATGCAGCAGGCAGATGTCCCCCGAACTCCAAAGAGGTGCAGCACTTTCTGTACCTCTGCCAACCTCTTCTTCCAAAAGCAGCCCCACCCCATAAGACGACACACAAAGCCTAAATGAAAGGTACCTTTGTTTCATAAGAACTCTGGCCGCTTCTCCAAAAAAACTTTTTACGTTACAGTCAACCAGACAGCACCCATGGAATCGCCGTAGTCTGGGGCTCTGACACACTCATGCGAAACTGAAATGCGACTTCAGCCGGCTCGCTCAGCAGGCCCTGGGAGCGGGAAGCAGGAAACTGGCGACACTGACATGCATCTGCAGGGAGTGCGTGTACGTGCCCAGGAGGAGGGAGGGTCCGCCTGCAGGCAGCCTCCATCCAGGAACATGAATCCCAGAGGATGGAGGAGGAAGAGGAGCGGCAGAGTGACCAAAAGCGACGCAGCACCGGCTACATGCACCCCGCCCAAAAAAAGTAAGGGGGCGGTGGATCTCAGCGATGACCTTGATGGCCGCCTCCATCACAGCACTCTGTTTCCTGGCAGTACGTGCACGTGCGGATGGGGGGGAGCAGGAGTGGTGGGGGGCAAACTTCCTGCCTCAGCACATCACTGACCCCCAGCCAGCCCAGAGACAAGCAGCCATGCTTAGACCATCCCCCATCTCAGGGGACTATGGGAGAGGGGGGGTCTACTAGATTAAGGTCAGGAAACTCCATGGCTGAAGGTCAGAGGCGTAGAGAGAAATTCAGACCTTGTAGTGTAGGAAACCCAGCAGAAGGTGCACCCCAGAATCTGCTGCCTAGTACACAGGGCAAAACGCCCATGCTGAGCAGTGTCAGGCCGCCAGCCCTGCCTCTCGGCACAGAGCAGAGGACCGGAAGAGGAGAACCCAACCCCGGACAGGACCACTTCCTGCATGCTAACACCGGTGTCTAAAGTCCACTCAAATAGACACGCAAAGTGACCACAGCTGGAGCCAGCGGCCGCCTGTAACCCACGGCCCGGCACTGCGAGTCGGTTTCACTACTTGATTACAGCCTCAGTGACCACAGGCTGCAGACTGCCAGAAGCTGCCACCCTGAACTGGTTTCCAAAGCCAGTTTTATCCTGGCAGTTTGACGTCTTGGCACATTTCGCCCAGCACACGACATTTCAATCAAGAAAAAAAATGAGAGAAAAAAAAAAAACCAACCTCTTAATGTCAATGGGGTTTAAAAAAAAATGTTTGTTCACCTGCACACCTGCAGAAATGCTGGTGGGCAGACTGATCTCTGTGCCATTCCACATTTTACTGCTGGTGCCAGCTCCATCACAGCCAAAGACATCCACTAATTCTTAGCCTTCTCCCAGAAAATATAGCAGCGATCCAGCGTCAGGGGGTATTTCTGAAAAGCTGGGAAAACCATCTGATTTCTGCCAGGGTGAAGGGAGGAATCTATTTATGACATTTAAAAGATGAGGGGGCCAGGGCACACAGGAGAGGACAGTAAACTGAAGAGCTGTTCGGTCTATGGGACGGAGTCGCTCCAAGCACCCCCACGGCAGGCCAAGTGGAGGACAATCGCACACCAGCCTCTGCCGCCCCACCTCAGCGCCACCAAGGGCTCGCAATCAGCTGCAGTTCCACGGCGTTCACAGACACTGCAGACAAACATGCCTGGCCAAAGCTGAAAGCTGCGAACGAATGCGTTTGGAGGGGGGGTGGGGGTGCTAATGGGTTTGCCATTTTCTGATGTCAGTCAGTTGTGCCTAATTAGGCGTTAAGCATAACGAGATGCCGGGCCTGTGTGGTTTTTTTTTTCTTATGTCTTCTTTTATTCATTCCCCCCATTTGTTTTAATTGGTAGTTTAAAGAAAATGGTTAAGTGGATGACATGAGGACATGCACACATACAGACCATCAGACACACACAGAACAGTCAGGGGCTGGCTCAGGGAGGCCCACTTCCCCTTCCTCCTCTGCCAGAGAGAGAGAGAGAGATGAGAAGGGAAAAAAGGAGAGGGAGTGGGGGGGGGGCACTGTACAAACGATGGCTCATGAAAACCAGGACTCCCTGGCTCTCTGACACACACACGCGCACACACACGCACACACAACGCTGTCACGGAAACCACAGCTGTTTCCAGCACTGCTTCTGGCACAGCAAACACTACCCAGGCAGTGCTTATTACGAATACACCCTCATATCACTCATGCACGCACGAGCGCACACACACACACAGACACACACACACACGTCCGCGCACACTGAGACACACACACACACACACAAACGGAATGACAAACACTGAGAGGATGACGAAACCCCTCAGTTTCAGTGGCACTGCATCGATTACGGCTCTTCTGTGAGTCAGCACACACCCACTATGGGCATAGCCTAATGCTGGGGTGCCCTCTTTTTCCTTAGAGCCCTCAGCTCACTGGGGCTTCCACAAGGTTGCTTATTTCCATCCCCCCATCGTCACATTAGACCATGACAGTGGCGGTGGCAATAAGGGGGGGCGCCGGCCCAGCTTTCAACGCCTCGACATGTCCAATCGTCGCTCTGCCTGACACAGACTCTGGCCCATTTTCCAGCCTATGGGTGACTGAGACGTGGCCTCCCATAAGTCACATGATGGCCGCTTCAGAACCACTTCAGAACTTTCTTGACACCGGTGACGGAGACACGCTGATCTTGCACAGACCTCGACACAGTAGCGGCATGTCCTCGCCGCGGTGATGCCACACCACCCATCCTATAGCTGATTAACTAGCTGGCCGGCAGGTCACCTCCAGTAGTCTCGTAGTAATGGCACACGCAGCTGAGCATGTAACGGAGAGAGACACCCTCAGCCAGTGCACCAGCTATCACCGTGCTATACACAAGAAAGAATGTTCTGGAAGCACTGCCCAGAGCGGCATGGCAACAGCTCCCCCGGCGTTATAAAAAAAGATAGGGATGAGGATGCACTGTGACAGAGATGCTGGCAAAACTGCCTCCTTTCCAACATGCTTCTCCGGGGGCTCCGACAGGTCCCCCGCCACCAGCATGGGCCCTGGCTCTTCTGCAGCCTAAAAACAACCGACGACAGATGGCAGCACTGACAGGCAAAGGCGACGATGCTGGCGACCCAGGCTGCCCAGGGGCACAGCCTCGCAGACCGCTTGCACGCAAGCACGTCGACATGGAGAGAACATGAGGTCCAGGGGCTATGGATGCAGTTCCTGCTCACCACCCAGAATGCCGTGGGATCTCAGCAAGACAATAAAAGTTAAACAAATGCGGTTGGACTGGTGCAGGAGCGACAAGACTGACATCTCCCTGCAGGGGGCAGCTGGGACCGACAGCCCTGCCATGAAGGCCCCCATGACTGCCTTTAAAAGTGCCTGTTTTATAAACGCAGATTGTGCCTAAGCAGCCAGGCTCCTCCTGAGACGACCAGCCCCACAACGGCCCCTACAGCCATGAGGCAGCGGGGGACAGATCATCTCCCCCCCAACACATAAAACAAGAGTGTGCAGGAAGAGCTGTTCAGGAAGTGATGGCAAGAACCTTGGTTATCTGACTCACCCTATATCATCAGAAAACAACCTTGAAGGCACAAAGGGGCATGGCCAACAGGCTCCGCCTCCCTCCCTCCGCTAAGCCGGCAGGATGCAAGAAATGTGCAGCAGGAGCCGTCACACGCACAGGTGTCTCAGCGCTCACTGCTGAGCCGTCAACCCTCAACCAGTGCCACTTCCTGTGCCGCGCCCTTCTGCCTTAAGGCACCCTGGGAGTCACGGGCCATGACAAAAGTGGAGGAGGAGGAAGTGGGCAGCTACAAATGTCACACATCCGTCTACGGAGGAATGTCAGAGTTTTAGATGTTAAGGGCATGTGAGAACACGGCAAACACTGAGCTGTGTGTTTCTCCAATTTAAAGCCCCACTGAAGATAACCCACAATGAGGCTGAAATGAGCACAAACACAATCATGCATGTTAATGAACAAACTGTGCTCACTTTTGCTCAGTTTTTCCTAGATGTTCAACATCTACTTGCAGAAAGTTGCAACATACAATACATTATTTCAGGATACGATACGTTTCTAAGAAACCAGCCTGACTACTGGAGCCTTTATCACCAGAACGGTTTTCATGAATTTTACTTCTAGATTCATAAAAATTGAATTCCACTGGCATTTGCCATTAGAAGGCTTTCCTGCAAGAAAACAGGGCTCACATGGCGTCCGTCGGCCTGGTCCTGGCAGTGGGGTGGTTTCGTGGCCCGCCGTGTAACTGCGAGTCAGCCATTAAGCTGAGGCTGCCTTTCGCGCATTTGGCACACAGAGAACATGCGTGCAGTCACTGTGACGGCACTGACATGAATGGGACCGGCCAGTGCAGCACATGGAGACAAAGAGAACAGTGGTGGGGGCACCTTTATGGCCGTGAGACCTGGGTATTGGCAAAGCTCCCCCCCCCAAGCAACCCCCGCAAAGCCCCAAATCTACGGAAGATGCAGCAAGTAACAAAAGGACGCCCTAATGGGCCGGTGTAATCCCCCCCCCCCCGCCTGCCGATTGTTATGCTAATCCACATAATTGTTTCAGTTTTACTAGCCTGGTTGGAAATGATTTAGGGTGACAGAGCCAGTCTCTGAGGACCTTTTATTTTGGGACCATATATCACGAGACTCATTAATCTATTAGCCCCTCTCAGCCACCTGTCATACCGCTACCCAAACATGCATTCCTCCCCCCGTCGTGTTGCTAGACGACTCTTCCCCCGGTGAGCGCCATGCTACGCCCCACCTCCCTAGCTGCTGCACCCAGCCCCCTGCCCTTCAATGCCGGTCAATATCGATTAATCACATTGACAGCCAACTGAATCACTTCACGGCTGCCCAAGTGCCAGGGAGACATGGGGCGGCCGGCAAGGAGGGAGCTGACGCCTTCCCTTCCTGGAGCCATATGGCCATCTGCCTTCAGAGCGTCAAAGGTGGAAGACGCAGGATTGGGGAGGTGTCGGCCATAGGCGTGGGCAAACACACAGCACTTCCTATGGTTCCTCCAAGCAACCCAGTGCAGATGAGACGCCCCCAGACCAGGACACGCGAGGTGACGTTTTGCGGCCATCTCAGTGACCTGTTACGCACCGAAAGTCTGTGGCGTCCCAACTAAGAACGGTCCGCGTCGCAAAATGGTGCCGGCACAGTGATCGCTAACAGCTTGTAATCGAAAAATACCAGCATGCCTCAGCTCAAGTCGTCACGGTCTACGGAGGCTGAGAATCCACATGACGACTCTCCAATTATCATGTGCAAAGACATTTTCTGTGGGTATTTTATGCTAATTTCCCCTTACGAAGCTCTACTTTCAAACGACCCCCCCACCCCCTCGAGCAGCCCCTCCGATTCTCTTCATCCCGCCTTGCTATTGGCAGCCAGCTCTTCAAAGCATCTGCAAAGACAGTGAGGCTAAAATTAGAACTTAATCCCCAAACCTCAATGGGAGGATATGGGCAAAGTAGATTTGTCAAGCCCTCATTTTGACTTTTCTACCAAAAAATAAAAGAAAATGCAATTTAGTTACACGCTATGACCCAAAACAGATCAACATTAACAGAGACGGGTGATTTAGGGCCAAAGTCGCAAACCTCAGGGTCCCGTCATTGTCAAACCCTTCAGTGAAAAGGGACCTGATCCTGACGATGTTCCAAGAGCAGCCGACACGCCACTAAGCCAGCATCCAAGGGACGTGTCAGGGTCACATGAACAGTACAGACTTTGCTACCACAGTAAATGTGAGTGAACTCTCACCTGAATTCCTTCAGTAAGGTAGCAAGATGAGATGATGATTCAGTGTCAATCACAGTATAGTAATTACTGGTAGTACACCGGTATGCCACCCACCAAGGGGTGAGACCACTTCCTTCCAAGGAATATCATTCCGAAGGCCCTAAACATATTATCACTGGCAGCTAGACTCAGCTGAGTGGTTCATCCATTGGACAGAGATTTTGAGTTGGGAGCAGCAAAGAAGTATCCCCACTCTCTTGGAAGGGGAAAAACACACAGACACAGGCACAGGCAGATGCTGGCACACCTATCTAAATAGAGTCCTTCCATTCATTTCTATTGGAAAAAATCCCTAATCCCAATCAGAGCACTCTTAACCCCTACCCAGCCCTAACCTTTACCATAAGTAACCAAACAAAATAAAAGACTTCTGGGATTTTAACTTTTTTGATTGCTTTCACAGAGTTTTGTAAAATCGAGCTTATCCAAATGGGGACCTGAAAAAAGTACCCAAAAGAAAGTTTCAGTTCTTACCATACTTTGGGGACATTTTGGTCCCCAAATGTGATCTATGCAACTCCCCCAACACACACACACACACCCACACCCAAGGGGGAAAGTCCAGGGCAAAAACTGTCTAATGGGGAGGGGGGGGGGGGGGCTCCCATCAGGAAGGGGTTCACCTAGAACAAAACATTACTAAGTCAGCCGTCACTGCAAACCCTGAGTCGGCATGGAGCACAGACCCTGCTAACCAGGCGACATGCCCCCGCACGGTCTCCCCAGCACCCTGTTCGCCACCACTCCGCTCGAGTCTTGCTTCAGCCAGTCCTTCCCGTTCTCCACAATCCCCTTCCCTCCCACCTGATTTCTGTGGACAGAGTGCTCTGCAGCGAGCAGCTCCGAGATGTCAGTGTTTACTCATGAGGCTCCCCACCCCCCCACCTCCTTTGGGTCTACCGCAGGCAAATTAAAGTGCATTCTTTACACTGCAGACAGAAAACCCACAGCCAAGTCCAGCGTCCTGGCGACCCTCCCCCCGCGGGGCGGGGCGCGCGCGGGGGGGGGGGGGCGGCGGGGCGGGGGGGGCGGGGCGGGGGGGGGAGGCGGGGGCGGGCGGGGGGCGGGG
>JAODLD010000101.1:30051323-30062340 GCA_026781065.1 Mormyrops boulengeri | reverse complement strand
CACACACACACACACACACACACACACACACACACCCACACACACACACACACACACACCCACACACACCCCAGCAGCCTCACTATTCCATTCAAAGAGAAATATTAACAGAGTCCCAGGGTGGGGAGAGAAGAGAGAGAGGATAAGAAGGGAAGGGTGTGAATCAGATTTTCAGTGACAATGTGCTTAAGATCACTGTTTCAAAGGAAGAACATATCATCTGTCAAACTTAATGGTACTGTCCAGAGAAAATGAGCGAAAACGGAATGGAGGCCATTCATTAGGGCCGCGCAGCAATGTGCGCCCATCTCGTCGCCGATCGCCACCCCGCGGAAACAAATATACACACAGTCATTATTTATCTTCCCATTTTAAAGAAGGCAGGTTAGGCCAGCCACGATTAAGGCTCACTTCACATGCCGGGCAAATATGAGAGCGGCTCGCTACCTTTCAGAGGACCGGCCACTGCTGTTATTATAGCCAATGAAGTGCTTTACTGCCCAGGAGGCGGCAGACAGCAACGCATGGACGTTTTCAAGTGAGGACACTTCGGGGCCACCGTCTTATTACCAGGGTGAAATTTACAAACGACAATAAGCTTCTTTATTAAAGTGTTATCAGGCCTAATTACAGTGGAGAGAAGCTATGCCGCTGCAAGGTTAGAGCCGGAGAGGGACGCCAACAAGCGGGAAGCCAGATTATCTGACACGGCCGGGCTCTAAGTAAGTCATACTGTAAAAGAGTGCTAATTCGTGAATTTGTCAGTTACATTGAGCTGGGCATTGGCCACATCGCTTCTGCTGTGAGTAATATAATGCAGTAAAAATGAGGGGGACAAAACAGGCCTAATTACAGCAAGTGCAAACAACAAGTTCTTGTAGACAGCTTTACTTAATACATGTGCTGGGAAGGCAAACACACAGAACAAAGCACTGCTAATGAGTGTCTATCTTTCTTCTCTCCCTCTTGGCCTGAGCACAAAAAATTCCGAGAGTAAATTTAATCCAATGCACAATTATCTGAAGAACATTACCACTTTCTCCCATGAGAATTCAAGCCTCACCTTTATTATGGACGATCTGCTAAGTCTGATCTGCCTCAGTGTAGAGGAAAACAACCTACATTCAAAGGTGTCAGCGTTCAAAGGGAAATCTTCCCACCCTATAACAATGCACAGCCAAGCATGGGAAAGGACCTGGAGTCGCAGAACATATCACAAAACAGCTTATTCCACGAGAGTACACCACTAGTGGCTATTAAGATATGCACAAACATCTGAAACATTCTCACCTTGCATAAACGTTTCAAAACAATAAAACCACTCTGACCAGCTACCCCTTTTGGCACTTTGTATTCTATCATGTTACATCCAGTAATCTATTTATCCATCTGCCCGTCTGTCCCTTCATTTGTTTGTAGACAATTTTGGCTTTGGTGCCTTGATAATTTAACATAGCTGGCTCTCCCCAGAAAGCACAGCACTGTGATGTTCTAATGGTGGTTGAGAGGCCAACCCACATGTTGCGGCAAGCAGTCAAAACGCACATTTTCCCCAGATGGGCCATGACTGGTAATACTGACATGCTACCAGCTAGCGGTGGTTCTTCCCAGCAGCCCTGAGAAAGCCTGCTCTTTCCTCCACTTCCAGCAGCAGCGAAGGCAGGACAACGACTGCGTAACATACCGATCCTTACAATGGCCAGCGGTGGAAATTAAAGCCAACTGTGTTGATCATTTTATAGAACTTGCCAGTTTACATCACTCCATGCTTTCAAAATGGCTGATTTTCAAAAGCAAATGGTATATGTGTGGCAAAGGATGGCTTTAACATTATGGAGGAATATTGTGTTTTCTCAATTTTGACATGGGGGATAACTATGTGGAGGCCAGCAGAAAGTACTGGGAACACCCTATACGCAGCAAACTCATGACTGAACAGGCACAGTTCTGACTGGGATTCTACTCCGGTGTCACACATCGAACAAATTGGACAACTCCCATCCCTTTTGTCCTCAACCATCGTACCAGTTAAACCCAAAATGAGCCCATAATTCTGATTAGGTACTGGTCCTTGCTCAGGCTGCTCGGCCAAAAGAGCAGTGTGCTGGTACAACCTGAATTAATAATGACAGTGTTAGAAAAAAAAAAAAAAAGTAATTATGATGTTTAACCACATTTTGGCAAAACGACTGATTTCAAGCTATTTCTCACTTTGAAGGGGCCAGCAGTAATGTGAGTGTGTGGGCGCCATGCGGCAACCTCTGTGCCTCTCTGATGTCCAGACAGACCCAGAGGCAGTCGCTCCCACAGAAAATGCCCTCAGAAAACAG
This sequence comes from Mormyrops boulengeri, assembly GCA_026781065.1. Classification (NCBI taxonomy): domain Eukaryota; kingdom Metazoa; phylum Chordata; class Actinopteri; order Osteoglossiformes; family Mormyridae; genus Mormyrops; species Mormyrops boulengeri. The sequence continues at coordinate 30,060,010 of JAODLD010000101.1, read as the reverse complement.
GCCGGGAGACTAAATACGAACCAGCACCGTGAAACCATTTCCAGAGGAGGAGACGGGAGCAGCTAGGTGCATAGATGACGGCCACAGCCAGACAGAGCCAGGCTGAGACGAGTAAAGCTGGTGCACTGACAGTTGCTAAAAACCCCCCCAGCACATCCTCAGCATCAGCCCTGCAGCTCAGGGCTCACCGTAATCTCCACATCACCTGGGATCTGGGCCCATGGAAACAACTGTGCCTTCCAGCAAGGCTGTCTGTGTTTTTCTTCCAGGCATCAACCACACACACACACACACACACACACACACACACACACACACACACACACCATCTCACAGCTTTGTTTCATTCACAACAGCAAGCAAAGGATGGGCATATTTACATGTAAGCAGTACAGTTTGCATAGGAACTGCGAGTGGTTTAAGGGTCACTGCAATACAGCTGTCATCAGATAAGTTAGACAACAGATGACTTTTTCAGATATCGGATACAAACGCAACTTGTGATATGACAAAGTCTTTGATGACTTGGAATGATGGTAATTGAAAACAAATACACATTTTAATACATTTTACTGAGTATATACACACTACAGGTATTCCACACGTTCAATAATTTGACTGTTTTGAAAACGGCAGGACCTTTTGTTTCCAATTAATGCACTGGCTGCCCATGCATCAAACTCGAGACAAACGCTGACTTGGTTTATTCGATGCCAACATCCATGCCAACCAACACCTTTTTATCATCATTATTATTTTGGTGATAACTGAAGCCCCGGTTTTCAAACTGTGGTTTTTTTCGTAGTTCTTTGCTTCTCACTTGAAAACCACACAGCAAGTGTGTCTGACAGAGTCACAGAGGTTGAAGAGTTCACGGTTCTGCGAGGGCTCACTGCAGCATCTCAGGGGGGACCTGCCACCATGAAGGGACCGCCTCATCTGTCAGGTCCGCGAAGGAGCTGCTGATCAGGGCACTCTCACAAGCAGATGCCTGCGTAGGAGCGAAACGGGGCCGGTGACTTCTCGAAACCCGCCTCTCCTGCCAAGTCATCCCTCCCATCAGTCACATTAATCTGCACTTAAGTTCACTTAACCCAAGCCAGTGTCAAAAAAGCTCTGACAGGCAGCAAACCTCATAACGGTGTGAGAATCTGGGCAGTGCTGAGAAAACATGCGAGAAACCAAGTCATGATCATCTGTGACCTGAAAAGGAGCAAAGCACCTCAAACTGAACGAATCTGTGAATTGGTGAGCTGATGTACAGTCTTGTGAGCTGATGTACAGTTATGCAGAATTCACAATTTCTTATAAATGAAAATCTGTCATTTATTGTGTCGTTTCTACTTTTTATTTCAATTTTATTGTATTCTACAATTACCTTGTGCCCTTATTCACCATCCTGGCCTTCGCTTATTTCTCTTCTTTACTGCTGACTCCAATAGCTTTGCACAAAATTTCCTATGTACCTATACTGTCTGTGCATGTACAAATGGCAAATTCATCTCTTGAATCTTCTGCAGGAATCTGTGGATTTTACATCCAGTCGTGGTCCTAAATTCCAGGGTCTCATCATAAGCCAACGCCTTGATTCAACTGGGTCTGCAGATGTCTCAAGTCTTCCAGACAGGCCTGCAGACTCAGAGTAAGGAAGCCACACATACTATCCACAAACACTCCAGTTCACTGGATACGGCTACATCTTTCATTCCATTGGTTGTAAAATCAAAATGTCAGACCCCGTCTAAAGATACAGGAAGTTGCTGGGAGACTGAGTCTCAATCGCGTTTGAGACAAAAAAAAAAGACATGCGTCATATTTCTTATCTCAGAGGGGAAGAGTGCAATTCGTTACACATCATGAGTGGAAGGAGCCTGAAAAGAGTGAACCGAGCCGCCACCTGCACCGTGCTGACACATTTACCGTCATATGAAACTTCCGAGCTCGTGGCCTCTAACTGGCACTTCTCACACAAGGAGGAAACCAAATTTCCAAAGACACACATGGCTGAAGGTCGAATATCCTCTTCAAAAGCTCTTAACAAGTAGAGAGAGGAGGGGAAAAAAAAAAAAAGACATTTTCTGCTTCGACTCCAAAACAAAATCTACACTATATCAGACATGCCAGAGCACAGGTGAAAAACGTCTAAAAACCCTGAAGAGAAACCAACCATGTACTTATTATTCAAAAAACAAAACAAACCACCGACCACAATGTACTTAAGCTGTTGGCATTTCTCAGTTTAAAAAAAAAAGCACATGAATTTAACAGTTTCTCCGCAGAAGCTTGCACGCTCATAAACCAACAGCAACTAAACACAGTCCACTCCTACCCACGAAGGCCACGACAATGACAGCTTGCCGTTTCACTGTCCATCTTTCTTCTGCAGTTTCCCTGTGGTTCCCAGCAGCCAAAGATTACTGGACAGTTGCCACCACCATTAAAGGGAAATTAGGGGGGGGAGACCTGTCTGCATTCCCAGACCGCAAGGGCAGTATGTGTATAAGTAGCAGCGGATTGCTCACAGAAATTACAAATCCATGCAGGCCATATGCATTTTAGTGTATGGACAGTCGAGTGATGGCAATTCTACGGCAGGTGCATGCAATTCACAGTAAGATGGGAATATGCAGACACACAATTTGTTATTCAGTGACTAGATTTCTGATGCAATGCTCTGAATACCATTGCTTTTCAATACAAGACAGCATTCAGATCAAAAATTCAACACAGTCAGTTGTGGATAGGTATTGGATACCTCAATACATATGTTGTTGCCCGCTGCAAGGAAACACACTAACACAACTGTCAGAGGACTGCAAATAAGCGCAGTTACTATGCAACAACATTAGAGGACACAATGGTTTGTGACAGAGGAACTAGAGAGATCTATGTCTTTACTGTATGGACAATTACAAGACTCCAAGAGTCCATGGGTTACTATAACAGGTTAGCGGACGTATAAAGTTACAGGCGTATCAGTTTGGAGCAATAAAATTACACAGGTTCAAGAATTCATAAGTCAAGAAACTGAGCTGACAGTTTTTTTTTAGCCCGCACACGAATGACGATCAGTTCAGTTTCAGGAAATCGTACGTGTTGCCAGTTTGGGATCCTGACAACAGATAAACATGTGCCCCACTGAACTGCACAACGGCAGGCTGTCATCAAAACGGACATCTAATACGTGGCGGCCTGAGCTAACACACACCTTCATCTCTATGAAAAGCAGATCACAGCGCAGCCAGCTCGACTGACAAGCAGAACTACACGGCTATCAGGCTCGCGGCTCAAGAAACCGAAAACTAGCGTGTGTTCATTTCAAAACATGTACTCAGAATATGCCAGAGGTATTCGGCTTAACTTTCACTGAATATTTAACGCAGTAGCGAGAAACTGCACATAAAATGTCGGCTATAGTTGTCTTTACGTCAATGTGGCTGTGAGGGGGAAACTATACATTTAACCGTGCACTGTCATCCGTACATTTTAACCATAAGTCATTCGGTACAGTGTCTGTTTAATAATTTAACTCACATATGAAATAATGCATTAATCCTAAATGATGCCATTACCTTAATTACCTTTGCGCCCGCGTTAGATAAAGGGGATTATAATGTGGAAGCGCTATAACTGTCTACAAAAAGACAGTACATTAGCGGTGAACTGCAATATAAACCTGGATGTAAAATCATGAACCTGCAGGATACCGAAGAAACGGCTGTTGTATTATTCAACGAATAAAGTCAAAAGGCGAACACACACGGAAACTAACAAGCAATGGGGTCGGTATGTTATCTTTCTCCTGTTGCAGTCCTTTTATTTCTCTTTCTCGGGACACAAAAAAACGTTGAAAAGAATGAAAGGTTTTGCGTAGCCGGGGCTAACAGGCTTCATACCCGGCCGGCCGGTCGGCAGTCTGAATGCGAACTGCCGGAGCTATCCCAGCCATCCTCACCCCCCCAAAACGCATTGGCCCGATGGCTAGCCCGGTTCTTTTTTTTATTCGTCGGTATCAGTTTTAAACGGACGCCCACCGGTACCGTAAACGAGCTCGTTAGTCCGTCCGCATAAGCGAGGTTACCGGAGGCACCGGCGGCACCGTCGCCCAAAGTGTAAATACCTGAGACCTGTTGACTCCTCCTACCGCTCCGTCGGCTGCTGGGAGTTCTGCCGGCGGTGATAATGGTGGACTCCTCTTGGAAGTTGTTCTTTTCCCCGAATGAGGCCGGGGGTTGAGAGAAATGTGCCTTCCCTCTGGGTACTAGTGGTGAGAGGCGCGGAGCAGGGTTTCTTCAGGGGACGGCGAAGTTGCCGCGGCGCCCGTGAGCAGCAGCGGCGACGGCGGCCATCGCGGTCACGTGCTGCGCGTGTGAAACCCGACACTCCGGAGCTAATACCCCGCCCACTTTTCGCAGGTTCCACCCATTTTCCTTTCCATCGGGCCAATCGCAGCAAAGAATCCTCCCCTTTGGCTCCATGCTTGCTACATTTCGTCTGTCCCTGTTCGAGGCTTCACGGGAGATTATGGCTTCTAACTCAGGCAATTGACATACCTATTGTAGATATATGTCGACTGCAACATGTGATATAACATTAATAAATGTTGAGGACGTGATTTCCTCACCTTTCACATCAGAGTATTATGTATATGGCACAGTATTATGGATAAATCGTTAGTATACTCTTTAAGGTAAAGATAATTATTCAAGGATGATTCATATGTATTTTAACCCACACTAAAATAAATCTTATTTTTGGACTAAACTATAAAAATGCACACAAAACTGAATATTTTTTGACCCATTAAATATCCCTAATGGTATTCATGTATGTGCTCTTGAGATGTAGAGATGCACCACGCTGTGAAAACGGTGTGCATGTACCCTTGGTCAGAACATGTGCAAAAAATGGGGAAAGTGTGTGTATATTTAATCGCAGAAAGGCAGCCAAATTCATCCCCTTAACGGGTGATTTTGCTTTCAAAAGCATAAATAGTCTATGCTACAATAAATCATTTACGCTATGTTTGTTACAAATTTAAAGCTATGTTGGGGGGTGATTTTATAGACAATGCGATTTGTGGACAGCTAATTCACTTAAATATAACCTTTCCCTTGAATAATACGTTTTCTCTTGAAAATATTTAAAAATAAAAAAACTGTCATCTGCTATCTAAGATCTGGTACTAACAATTACAGCTTGGTATGCCAATAAGGTTAATGTGAATGTTTGAATCAGTAAATAAATACTGATATTGAAGAGTTTATTCTTTGACATTGTGGTAATAATTATCTTCTCATGTTCATGCCATGACCATAGAATAAAACCTTTCAGGTAGATATGACCAAGGCACAACACCATATAAATAATTTAATAGCTTAAAATCTTCCTGCCTTTGGATTACACTTGGATGTCATGCAGCAGTCCATCTTAGATTTGCCAGTCTATTACCTGGCTAGAGATGCTGCCTATTGATTTTAGAGATTACTGTTCAGAGGGGGCAGCATTCACTGCATAAAATAGGCTGGGGATTGCACAGCTCCACTGCCCTGTGAAGGAAGTAACTTATGAGGTTATGTGTTGCTCCTCTGCAGGTTACATGTGAAATACAGGGTTGCACCTAGCCAAAACACAAGTGCAGCACAGCAAGATGCCAGCAGAGACTACCCCGGCCCACAGCTGGCTCCCTTCCTCGTGGCTGCGGCACGTTAATCGTCTTGTTTTAACTGGAAACAGAGCCTCGCCACAGAAGTTCCCAGGCTTCCAGCCCCCGGCACCCCCAGCCCTGCCGCCGTGTGTAGGAAGTGCAGGATGTCCGAGCTGTGTCACTTCACACTCAAGAAAAGAGGAGGGGGGTGATATGTGAAAGGGGGAGCTTCAGGGCTGAATTTGGGGGGCTGGGCAAAAGTCATTGTTGGGGTCCTGGCCCACAGCCCAGGTTAGCCCGTGTGTAAGTCCGGCTCAGACAGCGGGGCATGAAGAAAATCTGAAAAGTCTTTTTGCGTGGAAATGGACAGCTTTAGATAATAAGGCTTGAATAGTAGGAGACCCTATTTTACTTTTCAGGCTGTGGGATGCATCACTCAGAGTGACTCTAACTGTGCACACATCTGCTTGTAACATGACATTAACTGGAAACAGCTCGCGTGAGCTTCCTCAGCTTCTCCGGGTGATCCCTGCAGTCCCCCTGCAGCTGCATCCTGGATGGGCAGGCGTGTTGACACTCAAGAAAGAATCTCGTAATTTCTTGATGCACTTCCTGTCTGAGTCAAAGCTGGGCCCCGGTGTCACATGTCGTTGTGTGATGCGTGATACTCCCATGACTCTGCATGTACAGCCGCTCCCTCTGGGCGCCCAGACGAGAACTCGATCAGTTAACAGCATCAATATTCAGGCAGTTGTGCATTACTGCTTCAGTCTGCAGCCTGATCTGATAACGTCAGGCTCGCAATTAAGTCTGACCGGCTCTGGATGTTATTAAGCCTACAACGCTGACCTTGTTTTTACGTACTTACATGCTACTTTGCGAGTCTGTTTCATTTGAGCCAGTGGATGAGTCACTCACATATTGCGCATAAGATCATCCCCTCATTACACACATCTTCCTTATCATGTTAAGATGAGTCCCTTTGCAAGGACGCCTCACTTGCTCTGGTGGTATCCTGATCCAGGAATGCTCACCATAAACTAAAAGGCTTTTGTTGAGCCAGCAGACATGTGGCCCTAGATCACGATTGCCTTACTTACAGTACTGAATAGCAAATGCCGGAGCACAAAACTTTGGGCACAAACAGGTGGAAGTCTAGCCATCGCCTTGTTATGTTTTACAAGGCACCTGGAAGACCCAAGGCAAGTGTACCAAACCCGCTCCCAGCCTCCTAAGAATTCTGGGGTCCTTTTCAATGCTAGGGTACTATTCCAAGGCAATTTCCAACGGTACATTAGACCCCCCCAATAAGCACCATGCGCCCCAGCGTAGCCCACGGCTCATAGCTAGAAAATGACATCCATGGAAAAATGTTCTTGGTGTCTTCCTGTGTTGCTGTGCAAATATTACAGGTCATGAGCAAGCAGAAGGAGCATCACTTCAGACCTTTCACCCAGTAGGCTCCAAGACCTCTGCCCTGTTGTAAATGTTGAAGGACGGCCAGACGTATCATGTTGCCTAGAGACAGGATCGCAAGGTTCGTCATGAAAAAAAGGCCCGCAGACCAACCTCATGCCTATTACTAACCACTCACTTAAAAGTATCACAGCCAAACATAGCATCGATCATCTATGCTCTACATACAGCAGATACCAGCCGCAAAAGCATGGTGTTTTCAGATCATCTAACCAGACGAGCATGTGTGGTAAGCGCACCGATTCAAATGTTGATGAAAACAGTGATTTAAGATCTGACTGCATGCTTGTGGAGATCAATTGTTCTTCGTCATCAGTGTTGACTGACTGGAAAAAACGGCTACAATGCAGACAAAAAGATGTCGTCATGACTATGGACTGGATTCTCAACTGCAAACCGGATGAAATCAAAACCTCCCTGGAAATTCCACCACGAATTCCGGTATTGCTCCTTCACAAGCAGGCTTGCACGCAAAAAATTCTCCCTCTCGTAAAGATAAAGAGGCTCTCCTGCACTTCCATTTTCTTCAGTGTAAAAAGAGAAACACGCTTTTAAGGCCCCCGAGAGTTGAGCTGTTACGCAGGGTTTAGTTCATTTGAAAATATGTGGTAAGCCCTCTGGAATGTCTCAAATGATTCCCAGATGTGAGCCACAGACACATTTAACCCCTTCCATGCCGCGGGGCGCATGAGGCGGGAGAACGCCACCGGTGGGAGCAAAGGCTTTGAGGAGGGCGGTAGGGGTGTCCAAAAACCTCCTGTCCCTCTCGTCCCTGTAAGCTTCACATCATGGTTGTTTGCTGGAGTGAGAGTTAGGCAGGTTTGGTGAAAAAAAACAATAGATGTCCATCTTTGCACTAGTGTAGGAGATGTGGAAATGTTGTTTCTTACACTTCAGAGGGCAGAGCTGATATCTGGGGTGCCCAGGGTACAGCCAGTTAGTGTCCCTGAGTATTTTAGGGGATTTTCACACAGCCATGCTATTTTATTGTCTTCCTTCCATGCCTTTGTTTTCCAACCTTTAATTATTTCTGCTTTTGTTTCCATGTGTGTTTCCATTGTCTGAGAGATGCATCAAATATAAAATAATTATCACTTTATTCACAAGCACTTCTTTGTTAATGAGGTGCATTGACGGTGTGGTTAAACTTACTGGAGGGACAGCTGTAAACCTCTGCATTTTCAAACTCCAAACATTCAACTTTCTAGTTGAGCAATAGGCGTTTGAGTTAAAGCAGTACCTCACCCTTGTGTAAAATACACCACAGCAGTTGAATAAATATTTGTTTATGGTTCTGTTATTGTTAACCCTGATAAAGACAGAAGGAGGCAGTGTGGTCCTGACAGCAAGGGGGGGCGGGGGCGTATGTTGTAGCCTGGTGGCACTGGGGGTGGAGACGGCGGGCTGATTGATATCCAGTTAGAAATAAACTTAAGTGACCCCATTCCCACTGGTCTTGCCCCCCCCCCCCCCCGCCCCCCCCGTCGGGGGCGCGGTTGGGGGGGGGGGGGGGGGGGGGCGGGTCGCGGCTATGGCACAAGGCTGCTGTATACCATGCTAGATG
>JAODLD010000101.1:30025113-30036372 GCA_026781065.1 Mormyrops boulengeri | reverse complement strand
ACACACACACACACAAGCAAATTCCCAGATCAGGGGGTGGGGTGGCAGTGGGGGTTTAGTTAATGCCTTTTAAATTTCCACTGAGCGAGTGACTTACAACATCTGTAGGAGGAGCAGCTGTTTTCAGTTTCAGGGAACAAAGGGGGGGGGGGTGTGACAGCGATCTGAGAGATTGTTAGTGCGCTGAGCTGAGTTACTTAAGTAATGGGCTTAAGTCCCCCAAGGCCGACACAGATGCACATGTGTTTTTCTTTGTGTTGATGTGTGTTTCGGTTAGGCAATATGTGCGTGTTTCTCTGTGTGTGTGTTGACGTGTGTGTCCGTGTTTACCTTGTTGTGTGGCAATGTGCATGCTGGACTGTGAAGGCTCAGTCTGTCTGTCTGTAGGGACTAAGGATACATGTTTATGTTCCACTCTGACTTGACTGATCTCGACTGAACGTGGCAGGTATATCCGAAAAGGGTGGGGTGGGGCAGAGTTATACGGCAGTGGGTGGACTGGTGTTGATGGTGGTATTACACAGAGACAAGAGGATTGCAGGGCAATGATTGAGGAAGGGGCCCAATGGCGTTTTTTTGCAGCAGAGATAAGAATGAGTTTCCAGTTAAAACTTTAAATATCGAAGCTAGCCCCCCAGGATTGAGCTGTTTTGTACCCCCTGTCATGAAGCGATAAGAAGTCGCCATCACATCAAACTGCATGTCCAGCTTGATGTAAACCAGGCTTCGATTTTTATGTTGTTGGAAATGCAGCGATGGAGGCCTGTAATCCCGCTCCTTCGCTGGGAGACGGGGCGATGGTACTCGCTGGCAAGCTGATCCGGAGCCAAGCCTGTCCCCAGCCCGCTCGCATGCCTGGGCGGGGGCTGGCGGGAGGAAGGGAGGAACGTACTCCACAACCTCTGGCACTGGACCCTGGACTCCCCCTCCCCCAAAATCTCACCATCAACTTCTTCCTGGCCTGTAGCCAAGCATGGTCTCACCGTTAGCTTGCGAGTCCGGACGGAGGCGGTGCTGCAGCCCGCCTCGAAGAGACCCTGAAGAACGACAGCATAAATTTTATATATATTCATAATCATTTTCCAGGTGTTGGCTCTTATCCAAGCAGACTCATGTAGCTCACAGTGCTTAACTTTAACCCATTGGAGGAGTCCAATATCTGATATCTGCGAAAAGAAGTTCAGCCCTAAGGACTTTCCCAATGGTACAACATGAGGACCCCAGTGGGAACATCAGGGGATGCAAGAAGCCTGGACGGGCCGGCTGTTGGATGCAACCCTTTGAGTGATGTGGTGCCATGGAGTGAGCGTGAGGCAGAGGACAGGGTGGAGGCACTGGGGGGTGGGGGAGGGGCGACCAGAGGGAGGGGCTACCCTGGAGAGGCAGGATGTGGCAACATTCAGCGCTCATCGCTTTCACTTCCTGTGTGCCTCACACGCCACACTGCCTTATCACTCTCGATTTCTCGCCGTCTGTCTGCCCACCTGACCCCGTGCTTCGTGTGAGGGCCGGGCGGGCGGTTACCCACTTTTCAAACACACAGTGGCAGTAAGAACACCCCCCCTCCACTGTACATTCTGCTTCTCTTTTACTGTCGTTCACTTAACAGATGCACATGTCCTTCTAGATATATACATATACAAACTTTTTAGACTATACATACTGCAGCATATTCAAATATCATGACACAAACAATGAAACACTCTCCTCCATTTCAAACCAGCGACTGTTTCTCATACTTCCCATGCTCTTATCCAGAGGAGGGGAAAAAAGCATTCAGTGATGTTGTTTGATGTAAAACACACTTTTAGTCCTGTAGTTCCACACCACTGTTAAAGTATGGAATGCCCATTATCTAAGCCCTGGCTAGTTAGATCTCACTTTTAGAAATAGCTGCAGTTTCTGTGTTCGAAGGGAGAACTAAAAAAGCCAACAGAAAATTACTCAGCACATAAATGCAGAAATACACACCAAGTCGCTTAAGCTTTCACATTAATCAGAACACAGTTAATCCAGATAAAATTACAGCATGTGAGTCATTCTTTTTTGGCAAACAATAGACGTTCTTATTGCATATACTGTGGCACACACTCATTATCCTTGTTGCAAATTATATTATTAGTTTCAGTTTTTTATCATAACTCTTTGAATACATCCAACCATCTTTCATAATTGCTTATCCAAAACCCTATAAAGACATTCCTTGATAATGTTGTTTGTACTATTGTTTTTTAAAATAAACTAATTACTATTATTATTACATTAATTATCCATCTGATAAACCATGCTGTCTTATTCAGTATAAGCCGATAAACTGTTGTAATTCAATCAATTAGCCTGTAGAATTATTACTTTTTATTTTTTTTAAGTCGTGACGGGGCCCTTTAGTGGAGACATTCTTGGGGGATACAAACAAAAAGACAAATCAATTTTGCAGGTTGGGAAAAGCAGAGAATTTTCCACTGAGGCCTTTCGAGGGGGTGGTCATGTAAAATGTATAGTGAGTCAGGCAGCAGCTGAACAATGTCCTCCAATGGGGAGACAGATCCATCTCACGGGACACCTCTTGGAATTAACAGTGAGAAACTCGTCTCTCGCTGAATCTTCGCTTTCCTTCCCGCGATTTCCATCCGGCTCTCCCAGCATTTCCCGAGAGACCCGTCTGGCTTTCAAGGAGTGCTGTCAGGCTAATAGATTTCTCCTCCGTGTTCTACTGCCTCAGGCCGCCCCGACTGTAATACCTCTCGGTCAAAGGCCACCTTTGACTAAAAGCAAAGTTTTTGCCTTGCAGAGAGAGAGCGCGCCTCCGACCGCAGCCCGGCTGCTGTGACGCGCGTGCACGTGTGCGCGGAACAGCGGGCCCTGTTCCTAGCAGCTGACAAGGACAGCGAGCTTTCTCACCGGTCTCTCATCCACCACGGTGTCACATCACATTTCCCATGGAGCCCTGGGAAAAGGGCAGCTCCGCTCCACCCAGTGAGCGCAGCACAATAAAGGTTACCGTGCGATGAGGCCGAGGAGAAATCCGCCGGTGACGCTTACCTCCCGGAGGACGGCTGGCTGTCAGCCCATGGCCGATTACGCTGTGCAATCTTGCTGTGTGACAGCATCGCACGTTTCAGGTACATTACTCCACGTACATATTTCACTTTTAATCCACTCCAAGCTATTTAGCTTTCCGCCATCTATTGCGTCTCTTTCACCAGATTCATAAGTTTCGTGAATCTAGAAAAAATTGGTAGGATGTAGCCAACATTGCCACCTAGTGGTGGTTATATGGAAGAGCAATTATTTGAGCTGCCGCAGATACAGTTATAAAGTTATAAAAGCGAAGTGGTTTCAAGTTGGGTTTCCAGAAATATGCGCTGTGTTGGGGAGCTAGTGTATATGACGTTTTCGTTGTATGGTGTAAAAACCGAAATCGGGAAACGACCCGTTTTTTGTTCTGATGATAAGTTAAGAAAACTAAAAAAATGGCCCGTTATTTGGTTTTCTTTAGTATGATAATAAACGAAAATCGCAAAATACAATACCTGTATAGATGTGGGGTTCGTTGACAGATTTGTTGTGACCCGGAAACTCTTGCTGCATTCCTGTGGCCTTAGTTCGCGGTCTAACCGGGAGCCGGATAATACGTCTTCGCACGGACATGACAACTAAACTAAATAGTTACATTAATATTCCATTTTAAACAGGGTGACTAGTAATCTGTATCCTATTACGTTTCAAAAATAACCTTCCCAGTACTGAATACGTACACACACACGCGTATTGTATCTGTGGGGACTCTCCACAAAGATATACTCTCCACGCTCCTAATCCCAACAGTGAAAACCTTAACCTCTACCCAGACCTACCACCAAACAAGATGTAAGACTTGTCATTTTAAGCTTTTGATTGCAGTCACAGATTTTTATAAAATTGAGTTTTCCCTTTTGAGGACCGAAAAGGTGGTCTCCACTCCTCACACCCTCAAAATAACAGGTTTTTATCACATTGTGGGGACATTTAAAGTCCCCACAATATATAGAGTCCCCACATATGGAGTATCCCTTTACCTGATTATAAGAACAGGACTACAGCCTACTGTTCAGGAGTCAAGTACCTGTCAAAATCCACTGTTCTGTTGTGTTGTACTAAATACAAAATGGCTGCATACATTGCGTTCTATATTTGCTATGGTGGCATTTAAATGAACTTTTTTAAGGTATCGCATCACAAAGGGAAGACATCCCAAAGTGATCTGGTCCAACCACCAATTACAGACAGATTTTGACTTGTAGTGATGGGAACGGGCAACATGCATGGTTTTGCATATTCCACCGGACTCTTAGCCCTTTGAGTCATTTACAAAAGCCTCTCTGGGCCATCTGCAAACTGCATTATCACCTGGAGAGCATCTTCTTTTATGTTACTTAATAATGTCACTGGCATCCACTGGAAATTGTCTGCACTGGCTTTCCTGTGTCCACACTCCACATCATTCACCTTGACAGGTAAAGGATTTTACTCTGTGGTTTTAGTGAAAAATCACCAAAGCTCCAATCAGCTGGATAAGAACTGTGTTATGTATACTGCATTTTGAAATGTTTTTGTTAAATTAAAATGAGTTTCTAAAATGTTACGTTTAAAGTTTCTTGAATGGTATGATACTACACTACCACTATAATTCTGCGATTAGTTGAATATCATTCACTGAATATTATTCACAGTACAGGAAAATAGCCTATGGAGAATGACCTTCCTTTTCCAAGTGAGTGAAAATGAGTATAAAGTGGAAAACTAGGACACAGGTATGTCAACAGGGGAGCAAAATTAGACACAAGTGAGCCATTCCCGTTACTAGAAGGTTGAAAAAACAAGGGCAACTTGTAACTTTAATTCACACTGCTGTGCCGAACGCATCGGTCATTACAAACTGCACCTTTTCGACCACAGGTGGGGATAATTCAGTGCAGTCTGGAAGAAATTTCCATGATTTTTGCACTTAAAAAAATGCTTTATTCTGAAACAACAGATGGCAGTGTGTTTAGGAGCAATTTAGCATTAATGTCTTGACGGTGATATTTCAGATGCATCTGTAGCGTCACGAGGACCAGCTGCTGCTATTTAAAAATGTGTGTTACGCGATGTTGCTTAAATGCGACAGGACTGCAGAAACTCAGATGAGGGTAGCTGTACCACTGTCTCACCTGTTGATCGTCTGTGTGGGGAAATTAGTGTTTTACCACTGTGAACAATGTATGAAACGTGTACTCTTTGTGATTCATGTATATATCACTTATTACATATAATGAAAAAATGACATGAGATGCTTATTGCCATAACCACCTTCGACAAGGCCCATTTCACTCACATTTTCCACAACCCCAGATGTAATTTTATATGAGTCATTTCACAGCATTTAATCTCTAAAATAGATTAATTGATTTTTCCCTCCAGAATATTTACCTAAGCCACAGATAGTTGCCAAAGAAGGAAATTTGTGCTGATACAAATTACCTTCCCCCTAAGACTTTTTTTGTCTTATCCATGGCTGTGCCATTCTTTCTCCAGGTCCTGTTATTCTGGGATGTCTGCCTCTTCAGCTCTCATTTTTACAGTTTCTTCTTGGACTGCAAGCACTGTCTAATACATCCAGTTAAGCAAATTATTCATGAAATTGTGTAATCGACAGTGGAAGTCAGGAGAAAATGTCCCAGAAGCCTTTCAGGCTTGGATTAAGACCAGTGAAGTGAATAAGAACGGGAATGGATGCTGATACGTAGTACCATCAAGGTCGCTAATGTCAAAGCGAGACGATGGAGTGAATGCAGCCAAGATGCCCCTCACAAGGAGAAGAGTGGGGCTTGGTCAGCCCGGTCAAATTGGGAATCTGAGTGGGAGGCTCCCCAACAGCTCAATTAAAGGGTAAATTGTCTGTCTTCCCTCTAACCTGTGCAACTTCTCATTATTTCTTAGGTGGAGAACTATTTTGGATGTCAGCATGGACATTCTGATTGCAGGAAAGTGACACTGGGACCAGAAGCAATGCTCTGGGCAAACTGGGGATTGCTGCATTGTTTCGTAAGAAAAAAATGGCTTTTGCATTACCCAGATCTCTATTTCTCTCTCTCTCACACACACACACACACACACACACACACACACACACATACACACACACACATACGCATACCTAGAAATATAAAGTGGCAGATGGATGCTGGGTTGATTTAAAAGCAGCCACATACCAGCAAAAAAGTCCCTCAAAGGTACAACATGCTGCGACCTACACGCGTGTTGGATTCCGACATCAGCGTCCCACATTTTACTGAGCGGCTCTCAAAGATTCAACACATGGAAGAAGAGAACATTTGAAAGGCGATGTGTTCAAAGCCTGTGGATCCGGACTGAGCCCGCAGGCAGCCGTGTCCCAGTGGGCAAGGGGACACGCTGTAAATACAAAGAGCGCGAGGGAGGGACAGAGGAAGAAGAAAAGGGGCAAACGAGAGAAGCTCAGGGAGCACAGTGAATACCTGTGCCTTTGTGAGCGGAAACAGAAGCAGGCAGTAGGGACGAACCTCAGCCTGCTGTTTACCTTCCAGGGAGTGAAGGTGCCGGGTTTCATCACCCAAAGACTAGCAAGAGAGCTGTCCAGGCACACCAAGTTAATCATAACGTCTGTGCTTGCTGTAAATGCCTAGGTTTGTGTTACTAATTTTCTGTAAGTTATAAAGTTAATGAGGTTTGAAATCTAATTAGTGTATTTTTATTTGAACCATGCTAATGAGTATATAGTTTCCTTCAGCCTTACAATAGTATAATGCTCTGTGTCATGATTTGTATTATTTTTATTTACATTAATAAGCTTTTTATACATCTAGTGTTTGCAGACAGGCAATTTTTACTTTTGATTGGTGGGTGCTTTGGTTTAAATGAATGGCACTGGCAGCTTAGCTGGTTCGTTTGCTAGTTTATATTTTTGCAATATTTTTTGTTTAATTGCTGCAGTTCGTCCCTTCTGGCATCATTCAGCACTGACTGGCTGATCAGCTGCCCTCAGATGACATCACACCAATGCTGACTCATTTGATGCTGCCTATATTGAGCTGCTGTTATGAATCTTGGGGATTTTCTTATACATCAGTCCATTTTCAAAAACTAATTAGGGTCACGGCAATCGGGAGCACGTCATGGAAAGCAGAGGACATGAGGCAGGGTATACATCACATGGCACACAGAGGCTGATATAGTGAATGGATATTGAGAACCGATGAGACACATTACCTGCAGTGGACTGACATCCCCTTAATGGAATCCATACCTCATGCTTCTGGGATCGAGCAGTACCTTGTGCTTGTACACTGGGATGGATGGATGGATGGATGGATGGAAGGATGTTTTACCCATATAATGTCTGTCATTAGCACAGAAATGCAAGATACCTGGAGCTCCACCAGGAACTGACTCCGAAGTCTTTTAAGCAAAGCCTGGACAATTGTGCTGCCTGCACGCATGGTCATGTGACATTAGATCTAATCTGAATTCTTGTAACTGTTGATTTTCTAGAAAATGCTTATTTAAATGATGAAAGAAAGTGGAACGCAACAGTAATAAAAGAGCAAAGCAGCCTCAATTTAGCCATAAAATTACATGAGCAGTTATAATAATATTCTTTCCGTTATTCATGAGCAAACTTCTTTGGTGCTCATATTTATTTAACTTATTTTTTACTTATTCATTTAACAGATGGTTTTGTCCAAAGTGCCATAAAGCAATACATCATTTATATGGGTATATTTACATTAAGTCCTACCGCTTTTTGTATCAACACTTTTTCTTTATAATGAAAGTTGGAACCAGTCATTTTTGATTACTGTTTTTTCAAGAGGGAATTTAGCTGTTCAGCTCCTGTGGTCCAGCAGGACATAGGGTAGTAGCAATAATAGAAGATGGATGGGGTAGATTCAGTTTATTGGTCTTAAAGGGGCCTTCTCCCTATTTTGTGTTTGGTTCTTCCCTATTAGAGCTTTTTTTTTTAAAAAATGAAATTGGTGTTTTTACCCCTCCCTTGTTGCAGAGCACATGACCTGCCCCAGCCTGCCTTCATTCGCCCTCATTCACCGTGGCCTGATTTACTACAATCCAGCTGGTTATTGGTGGAAGTGCCCAGGCCTTCCTTAACAGTGTGGTGATATACCGCAGGCTGCTGACAGGAAGTGGTCCCCTCAACGCATTCTAGATCCCCCACATCTATCGTACCCTGCAATAATGCCGAGCTGCAACACCGAGGCTCCTTGATTCCTTTTTGTGATCATAAGGCTCCTACAAAATAAATATATTAGTATATCAGCACTGCAGCAAATGCTCTGGCGTCGGACAGAGCGGCGATGGGTGCGCAGCTTGGCGAACGCTGTTGTCGTCCTCCTTCTGGGCCGCCATTTTTACTCCATGGCTCCTCCCAATCCCTGCCTCCTGTTGCCGTGGGAGCCAAGCCGTTGCACACGTACCAAACCTTTGATAAAGCCCAGAGAGCTGTAATCACCGGTGAAGGTATCTGCATTGGGCAGAGAAAGCATATCCTCAGGGGTGGCTTTATGACATGTTGCGTGACGTTTCTGGTTTTAATAAGAGATTAATAAGAGATCATTAGTGCTTATCAGACCCATTGAGACAGCATATATCGATCCCCATCTCATAATTAAGACCAAACAGTAAGTGAACCCAGACATACTTTGCTGCTATTCTCATTCCTCTTGCAGAGTGGTGCATGTCTCTTCCTCCCCTTTGATCTGTATTTTTAGTCTCTCTAAAGCTGGTCTGTGCTTGGGAGGAAAAAAAAGATGAGTCTCATTAGGCTCACCTAAAGCCTCCTTGTACCCAGGGCAGGCAGCAAGGGTGAGGTTAGAAGGATTAAAATCTACGTACGTTAGCATAATGAAAAGTTTCCTCAAAGCCGACGAGGATTTGAACTGGATGGAAGTGAAGGTTCTGTTTCCAGCAGACTAGGGCTTTGCGGGTAGCCAATCAGAGGTGGGCGCACCATGGAGACAGTGGGCAGGCGGGAGCTGTGGCGGAGGTATTTCTGCCCTGTCACATCGCATTAGAACAAAGGAGAGCTGTTAAGGGCACCGCAGTGGATAGCTCTACACACACACGCACACACACACACAGTGGGGGGGGGGGGGGGTGAAGCAAGTAAAACGAAGGGCAGTTAAAGTCACGCTACTACACAGTCTAATCCTTTTCTGTCTTTTGATCCAATGCTCTCAATACCAAAACTTTTCATCAGTTGATGAAGCAAGCTTTTTTTTTGCATCTTGGAAAATGCACTATCAGATACTTGAACTTACTTTTAAAACTGATTGGATGGCTAACATGCATTCTTTGAGTTCCTGTGTGGCCATAATTATCATGCTATTATAAACGTGCTACAAATACGCCCCTGAGAAATCCATTAAGAGCTAAGAAATGATCGAATCAGAGCTACCTAATACAGAGAGTCCATAGAAGGAGCTCTGTCCAAATGAGAGGCTAACAGACTACACTGGTTAGCAAAGATTTTGTCAAAGAACAATAAAGGAAGGACATTTATGTGCTTCTTTGTGCTGATTTCAGAAATGCACTCAGAATTTTGCTTCCACCTATACTTGAGTGATGTCATTTTAGGCTGTACTGGTAGTATATCATTCCTTATTAAGAATGCATGGGTATATTAAAGTTTAAGAAAAAATATTTAATTTATGTCGTAAAGCACTGTAAGTCTGGTTTACCAGAGTTTACAGGCTGTAGCAAGTTGGACATATTGAGACATCCTGCTCACTCTCTGATATGGAAAAATAATTTCAAGGCAAGTGGAGTCTCAGTATGCTTGCTGACTTCTGTTGGAGTACAGCAGAAAATCATACACTTGTACCTTTTAGATGAGTCACTTCCACCATACATGTATACTGTAAATTATTAATGGCTAAAATGAGCTACCCCATGAACCATTTGCAGAAGTTTTTGACCCCACTAGATGGTGCTCTTGGCTTGCTTTGGGGCAAGCTTTGACCCCTTTATTGAGCAGATAGCACCATCTAGTGGGGTCAAAAATTACAGCAAATGGTTCACGAAGCGTCATTTTTGCTGCCACTACTGTAAATATATGTAAAGAGTAAAGCTTAATTGTGTGTCACTTGAAAACCCCGCGTGAATTCGAAATTCCAGTGAGATATTTGAATTCAGCAAAAAAATACTGTAAAATTGACCTATTTTGATTCATGCAACAAAAAGAAAGTAAAACTTTGTCGACCAGTGCTATTGGATAGAAGCTGCCTGGCAGGAGAGAAGATGGTCCTAGTCATTGTACATCTGGAAGCCAGGAAGGATGGCACCCTGCTGGGTAACCAATATGAGGCACATAACTGGGAGAAGCAGAAGGTGGCGCAGCTCTCATGGGCTGTACCAGACGCATGACCAGTCAACAGGGGGGTGAAAATGTGTGACTTTGGCTATAGCAGGGTTTGTATTGCAAGAAAACCACCACACTTCTTTGGACTCCACAGAGACGCTTTGCAGCTCTGCAACAAAAGACCCAAGGAGTTGATAGCTTGGAGGAGGTTCTTATGAGACCACGCCTCCTAAACAAAGTCACATGATTAAACCCTGCACCAAAAGCTCCAGGTATAAGCTTAATATAGTGTTTCTGCTTTCAGCTATATTTAATTGGAATGTATAGGTCTCTTCCCTGTAGCTCCAACGTGCATCTTTCGGGAATGGTGCACCAGCCCTGCGGTAAGTGTAACTGTGCACCTTGAAGGTGGTATAACTATAGGTGTGATTTTTTTTCAGGTACTACAGAGCTGTGGGAAAGTGGAAAGACTTCATCAGGTTTTCCGGTACCTTTAGAAAAGCAGGGCTGTCACCAGGAGCCAAGACTAGGCCTCGGGAGAGTCTAGCTGAAAGGGGGGGGACCCTCTTTCTAATCTAGTGGGGAGGATGACCTACATTCCACTGCCGACAGCTCATAGCTGCACGAGACTGATGGGATTTTAAAAGAGGATAAAGTTTTTAACCATTCGCTTCTTCCTCTGCCAGCTGGGAAAGAGTTATGCGAAGGATGTCCGTAATGTTATTGTCGCTTTCTGAGTACAGTAAGCACATGACCATCCCCCCCCCCCCCCCCCCCCCCCCACCCACCCCCAACACAAAAAAAAACGCGGGTGGGCCGGGGGGGGGGGGGGGGGGGGCCCAACCCCAGCAAAAAACCCCCCCAAAACCCCCCACCACCCCAAA
>JAODLD010000101.1:29970706-30024310 GCA_026781065.1 Mormyrops boulengeri | reverse complement strand
CCTGTCGGTCTTAAATAAAGACCTCACCCAGTGGATAGTAAACCCTAGTACCTGTCGGTCTTAAATAAAGACCTCACCCAGTGGATAGTAAACCCTAGTACCTGTCGGTCTTAAATAAAGACCTCACGCAGTGGATAGTAAACCCTAGTACCTGTCGGTCTTAAATAAAGACCTCACCCAGTGGATAGTAAACCCTAGTACCTTACTGGTGCCAGCACCCCTGTTTAATCTGGCATTGCATCATTTCATACTTTAATTTATCTGTGTATTGCATTCAGCATTTTATGTGTGCTCCGTTTTGCATCTGATATTTAAGATATCTAAGAAAACTATGTGTTTGGGGATAATCATAAATCAAATAAAGGGATAAACACTGACATTTACAACTGAAATCTTGCATTCGTAGGATTTTTTTGGACAGGTTAAAAAAACTACTACATTAGGTGTTAGCGAGGGAATGGACATTAAGTGGTTTAGAACATGAATCAAGGGAATTATAAAGGGGGCTTTATATTAATGAAGTGCTGAAGCGCCAGTTTGTAAGGCCCCTTTGATTGATGTCACACTCAGCTGAAATGAACCGCTTGTGTGATTTTTATTGCAGAATAGCGGCCTGTGAGGGACTTTCCGTGTGTCATTCTTCTAGTTTTTCCTGTCAGGCTGAATATACATATACTCCAATGCAGAAAGAATACAAAGAACATAATAATTATGGGCCAGAATTAAGGAATGACTCCCTATCTTTTGGCTGAGATTTCGCCAGGCTGAAGTCCTGTTGTGACTTTGTGTCACACCGAGCCTGGCAGATCAAACTGCACGCTGGTGACATTGCAGGGTGCATGTCTGAAATATGACCGACGGTGCTGCATAGCACTGACAGACACACACAATCATAATGTTGGTATATTTCCAAAGCCTTGCTACTATGCGTCACTGGGGATTAATGAAGTTCATCTGTGTATCCATCTTCCGACGGCTCATTCTTGTCAGGGTCACGGGGGGCTGAATCCCAGCCCAGGGATTACATGACACAAGGCCAGAGTACACCCTGGACGGGCATAAACACAAACACTGTGAGCAATATGGAGATGCCAGTTAGTCAAACTTCATGTTTTTTGCCTGCGAAAGGGAAGCCCTCTGTGTGACTGGTAAGGATTCATTGTTTGCCATTAAATGGAACTGCAACTTGAAGTAAAGACATGATGACAGGTTATTTTAGCAGCGCATTAATGCTAATGCTAGCGAGAATGCCCCACTGCCACTAAGTAAATAAACAGACTGTATGTCGAGAAATACTTTTTCAAAATGTGTCAGTTGCTCCAACAAAAGTATCAGCCAGGAGGGCTTTAATGCACAGGCTCACCCCGGCTGAAGCGCATAGGCCGGCACTGAAAAGGGGGCTCAGTTAACCTTGTTTTTAAAACCTAGAGTTGCCTCCAGTCCTGCTATTTTATGAAATCGTTCCATAATTAAAAATAAAACGTGTCTTGTATTGAACCGATATGGTGTCCCATATTTTCATGTCAGGACTGAAAATCGATTTAATCCACAACCGACAGCCCCCCCCCCAACATTTTTTAACAAATCTTAGCATCGGTGACCCCCTTTCCGGTGGACGACTATATCATAGGAAACAGCAGGAGGTCCTCTGATAGCTCACATAGCCCAGGGGGCTCTGACCATGCTAATGTGCCTCTGGATAAAGCAGAAAGTCATATTTGAGACATGAAACAGTCATTTGTTGCTGAAAGTGGAAGGTCCCGTTGCTATTTACAGCATCGCATGCTGCCATAAAGCAGACATTATGTGCTATAATAAGAGCACATCATTGGTCAATGACAGATATCTGTATAACAAGCCAGCTGACACGAATGTGCCTTTACTGTCTCTTCCGGTATCTACATTGCAGATTTCCGACTCCAGTGCCCCTCTTGTTTCTTTGTAATTTAGCATATTTCACTAATTGTGGAGCGGGATGGTGCACAGACGCCCGGCGGGTACCACTGTGTCCTCATGCCACCAGAATGGCGGCTTTGACTCCGGTCCCTGTGTCCGAGAAGCATGTGTGTTGTCCTAGGTACCTCCAGCGAGGTGAGGTGGTTTTGTGTCTTTGTATTCCCAGTAATGAATGCGTGGCATCCTATTTGGGGTGTCCCCTTGTGCCCTGAACTTCCTGGGTTAAGCTAAAGGATCACTGAAAGGAGTTATGGGAAATGGATGGAACTTATTTTAAGGTCATTCACACATAAAACACTTGCCCACCATCATAACCTAGAACTTGCTAAAGACCAACATTGTGAAACTTTCATTTACCTCAGATGTAAATATGTTGTATATATAGAATTATATAGTTTGAGCTGCATGACTTATTCGGTGTTGCAGCAGTGGAAACCTTGTTGAAAAGGTCGAGATGCCCTTCTTTAGTCTGTTTTTTATACCTTAAAATAATAATTATAACTGCCTTGAGACAAAATGTTGTCGCAATGCTTCCCCCTAGTGGTAGAATTTAGCAATACTTCAAATTCAAATTCAAATCAAATTCAAATTTTATTTGTCACATGCGTCATCATACATAGTACCTACAGTGAAATGCTTATTGCAATATGGGTAAAAACAATTTAACACTATGTAAAAAGAGATAGAAAGAGATTACATAGAGTACTATCTATATTATATACAGGGATATACAAAATATATATGTGCTATATTGCAAGTGCGATCTAAGATATAAAAATAGATATTGTAGTTATATTGCACTATAGAATAATATTGACCATGGAGTTTACAGAACTATGAGAAAGCATAGATGTATGGCGTGTATGATATACTATAGCCCACAGTGTTATGCATTGGGGGGAAAAGAGTGAAGGGTTGATGTGTCACTCCATCACTGTCACTCTCTCACATCCTGGGTATTGTCCTGGTTCAGACACCGAACAGCTTGAGGGAAGAAGCTTCTCCTCATTCTCTCTATGTTGGCCTTTAGGGAACGAAATCGCTTCCCTGACCTCAGCAGGTAGAAGAGTCCATTGTTGGGGTGGCTGGGGTCTTCCATGATCTTCCTGGCTTCGGTTCGGCACCATTTGATGTAGCCAGACTGCAGGTCAGGAAGCTCGGTGTTAATGATGCACGCAGCTGATCGCATCACTCTCTGGAGCACGTTTGTCCTGCATGTTCCCAAACCAGGTGGAGATGTTTCCCATCAGGATACTTTCAGTGGTGCAGGAGTAGGGATTCCTTAGCACCCTCTGAGGCAGGCGGAAATCTCTGAGGCGCTTCAGATGGAATAGACGCTGATGGGCCTTCTTAGACAGGGAGCTGGTCTGGCGTGACCATGACAAGTCCTGTGTGATGTGGATGCCCAGGTACCGGAAACTGTCCACTCTCTCCACTGGGGTCCCGCTGATGAAGAGGGGATTGTAGTTCCTCACCTGCTTTGTGCAGTAGTCTACAATCAGCTCCTTTGTCTTGCTGGCATTTAAGAGTAGATTGTTTTCGATACACCAGCTCTCCAGGTTACTGACCTCTTGCAGTTAGGCCTTCCCATTGTTATTGGAGATTAGGCCTATCACTGCAGTATGGTCAGCAAACTTGATGATGGTGGTGGAGTCTGATGAGGCTATACAGTCATACGTGTACAGAGAGTGCTTAAATGGTGCTGAAATGTATCCATCCATCCATCCATCCATTCATCCATCCATCCATCCTCTAACTACTGAAATCATACATACAAACCCATTTTAGCTCTATCCTCATAGTCATGATGCCTGTTTTGTTTTCCTGTGTGTCTCCTTTGTGCTGAAATCTAAACAGCTTTCCCCATTGTACCCAAATAGAGTGCCTGTTTCTTTTCTCCATTGCATAGTCCTGTTCTTCATCCAGCCAAGAGAAAGCCTTGCAGTGGGATTTCAAGGTTGGTTATTTACATATCACTGCTTACAAAGTAAAATGGCGCCCTGATGTATGACATTATCTCACAGCTGTAGGGCCTCTGGTGTGAATCTGCCTTTACCTGTGTGCGTGGAGCTGGAAGTAGTGTTTTGAGAGTGTTAAAATTTGCATCACATGGGGGGAGGGGGGCAGCTGTGTCCCTCCAAATATATATATATGAAACCTACATTTTTTTCTTTCCAGAATAGACTATGGGTCACCATGGCCCTGATATGTAATAATGAAAAAATTAATAGATGGAATATATAAGATTTGATTTAAATAGATGTCTTTTCAGGCATCGCATCATCAGAAGTGGCATGTACACTTATAAAATCATGCATTATTCCCCCCCCACACACTCACAAAATGCATCAGGAGTTGAAAATATAACCTACTCACTGAATTATGTATACTTGTATGTTCTGGATATTGAATGTTCATCAGGAAAAACTTAACATTAGTTAATGGAACATGAGAGAGTAAATAACACAAGAATAGTAATGCCGCTTATTTAGTAAGGATGGTTCCTGCAGCATTCAGTGTTCTGCCTGAGACAGCCGCCCCCCCCCCCCCCATACTCTATAACTGGCTACTGAACGGTTAGCAGCAACACCGGCGTCCAAAGGCTTCCTGTAGTTAATGATGACATCACACAGCTGTGCATGTATTTTGGCTACTTCAACTCCCTGATGTTTGTAGGTTTATGAGCATTATCTATTGAGTTTAGGTCTCATTAACTTGGATCAGGTCTATCTACTTTTCTTCTTCTTCACCTATTCTGATATATACACATTACAAATCATAGTAGAGCTGCATCGCCCAGGTGGATTTTAATTCATGGTTGGATGATCTGACCGGAAAGTTTCCTAGTTTTTAACTAGAGCTTGTGGTTCCTTCATTGATGGAAAGACCTCCAGGTTCTGACACAGCAAAGCACTCATGCACTACAACATGACCACTGTCATGCCAGACTCAACGAATGAGGCTCCATAAACACAGGCAGGAGAGCCTGCACATCCCTGCAGGTCCTTTTGACCTTCTGCAATTCAAGCATTGATCCCTGTTAGGAAGATACATGACAGACTCCATTCAGACAATAAAGTTCTAACTGTGGAACCCCTGAGGATTAGAATTGACTAGGTAGCACTTTTTGAACTGATGCACATCAACCAGCATCCAGGATTTGTACCAGTAGTACCTGTAATATGGTACCACACCAGACTGAAGCGAGTCAGATCTAATTTGGTCAAACGACTGATCCTAATGACCCTTTAATTTTACGTTAACTATGGAGAAACACAGTGTTAAAACCTGTAGACGTCTTACACCTGAAACTCTGGCCTCATTCTACTCTTCATATTACAGGTTCAGAGTGCAAATGTACCACAATATTCAGAAAATGGCATCACACTCTTACAGCAAACAGTAAGAGTGGAGTGGTTTCCAAGAGAAAACGATCAGTGGCTTACTCAACATTTTCAGGAGGTGCTTATATGGATATCAACCAAACCCAAGACTTATCCCCCCCCAAGGCAGACCGAGGCTCTAAACTACCAAGAACATGTAATCCCCTCAAGCTCTTCGGTGCCCCTTCCTGAAAAAACCGAGATACTTTGTGTTGTGAAGTGAGTGCAGTGACGGTGAAATACAGTTGGAGGATGTTCACTGCATGCTAAGCAGGGTTTGTACTTCAGCACTTACGTTTAGTAAGAGCTTTAAATTTACCTAGAATTTTACTGTCAGTATTTTCATATAGATATTAGTATATTCCAGTTATTTTGCACTTCCTGAGACAAACAAAATCCAAACATTAAATGCGGTTAAGATTTATACGCGTTCTATAAGGATCCAGTGAAGTGCAAAATGAAAAACTCAGTCACTGTGGCCATGCTCTCACTTTCTAGGACCGCTTGTAAACACGAGATGTTTAAGCACAGGTTCAAATCCTAATAAAGCCGAAAAGAGTTTGTCTCTCAGCCTGTTTGATTTGTTCCAGAACAATTCTTTGATTATGACGACAATTTATGGCTCAGTGAATAAGAGTGAGTGGCGCTGTGGGCTGTCTTTGTGCCTGTGATCTGAAGATTGAAGTTTGAGCCCCATCCTTCGCAGAACAGGCACATACCTGTGGGCCCTTGGGCAGAGCAGTCACATGTCTGTGGGCCCTTGAGCAGAACAGTCATATGTCTGTGGGCCCTTGGGCAGAACAGTCACATGTCTGTGGCCCCTTGGGCAGAACAGTCACATGTCTGTGGGCCCTTGAGCAGAACAGACGCATGTCTGGGGGCCCTTGGGCAGAACAGTCACATGTCTGTGGGCCCTTGGGCAGAACAGTCACATGTCTGTGGGCCCTTGAGCAGAACAGTCACAGTCTGTGGGCCCTTGAGCAAGGCCCTTAACCCCCAGCTGCAGGGGTGCCGTATGTTTGCTGACCATGTGCTGTGATCTCCAAGCTATGGTGACCAAGGTGAGGTAGGTAAAGAGAAGACTTCCAATGCACGTGTGCAAATGGCAAATAAGGCATTTATTCTCAGATGTATTTGTAACTCCACAGAAAACTGAATGGCTAAACTACACTGTATATTAATTCAAATCTTTACTTATGAATAGTTGTTACACAAATCTCTGTATTCAGACCTGTACCCTTAAGTTTTACTCAGCATTGTAGAAAAGCCATGGATGCATGTAAGTGATGACAACTAACCCCACAATGAATACTTTTGTCAGTGTAGGTAAAGCAAGGAATCTGCTTAAAGCGATCTCCCAAAACCTCACGGAAAACACGCAGCTGTCTTTCACTGACTTTTGTTGATACTGGCAGCTTTTTGTTTACTGCTAGTGCTGCCCTGAGCGGCTACCTGGTACAGCAGCTTGGTGAATTTTTTATTTCTCATATTTATGTGTTTCTTCTGTTTTTCTATATGGCTTTATCATTGTTTACTGCCACTGCTTCCCTGAGTGGCTACCTGGTACAGCAGCTCAGAAAATTTATTTCTTCACCGACAGATGTCCTACAGCCGCTGGACCCCATGACCTTGCCCAGGACCCAGTCCATGCAAGCACTGAACAAAGCAGGAGCAAGAACGCCCACCCCAGTTGGCAAAATTTACTGAGGGACGCCCACCCCATTCGGCAAAATTTACTGAGGGGACCTCACCCGGGTCAGCAAAATTAACCGAGGGACACCCACCCCAGTCGGCAAAATTTACTGAGGGACGCCCACCCCATTCGGCAAAATTTACTGAGGGGACCTCACCCGGGTCAGCAAAATTTACTGAGGGAATCCCCCCAGTCAGCAAAATATTACTCCCATAACAGGTCTGGGGTCACTGGAGACCCTAAGCCAAAATTGAATCCTAGATCTTCATCTTTTTGTATGACCATGCTTTACTGAAAATAGGTGTCCCTCTTACCCTGGCCGCTGTCCTCTGCTGAAATGTCTACAGTGGGAGAACAAGAAAGAGTGAGCTGGGTGCCTGATTTCCACCCTGCAGCCTTGGCGTGGGTATTGTTAGGACAAGGTCAAGCTAAGACATGTCCGTGTGCTGACAGCATGAGGTCCCCGGCCCGCCAAGCCCCTGTCAGCTGTCCGACGGGTCAGATAGGTAGCCCCTGCTCTTTCATGCAAGCGTTAGGCTGTACTGGACCACAGCAAAGAGAAACTGGTTCATTTTCCCATTTAAGATACAATTTGCTGAGCCTGAACTGCACAAGTGTTTGTGAAGCTAGATGGCAGTTTTTAGACTGAAACATGTGATGTAGCTGTCATTGATTACAATAATAACAATGGGTATTAGTATGACTGTATTGTATTGTGTATAAAGTGAACCTTTAATAAACATTAAATATTAATGGTAGGGGTCTCCATAAATTCTGGGGGGCTTGTACCTTCTCTTCCCCCTGGTAGTTATGAATTCTATTATACCATAACACTGTTGAATTCTAGAATCTGATTGGTCAGACGAGTGTTGATAAATTTTCTATATTTTCGCAACAATAACTTAGTGATAGATGTTTTTCACATGAACCAGAAGCACTTTGGTGACAAGTAAAGCCATTTCCGTTTATATACCATGGGCGAGAAAGGACACAGCCAGCATGTGAGTGTTTTACAAATCCTTTGGCCATTTGGTCTTGCTGAGGTGAAGAGCCCAACCAAAGACATTTATCATAAAGACATTTATCATAAAGACATTTATCATAAAGACATTTGGCATAAAGACTGACTAAATTGCTGACAAGGTGGGACATGTGTTTATAGTTCAATGGAAGGAGAAGCTGAACATGTTTACTGGGAAACCAGTGGTATTAACCACCCCTAGTAAAAGCCTATAAAATGATTATAAAATACTTAAAACTGAGTCCTATTGTTCATTTTCAAATTGCCCATACAGTTATTACATGACCCCATATAGAAGAATTATATCAATACAAAGGTTTAAATGCTTCTCTGTGAATGAATGAATACTTTATATATAATTTGGATGAGAGAAAGTGAAAATGTACATGCAGTGGCTTCTCAATATTAGATATCTATTATAATAAATAGGAGTAATGTATAACAATCTTTATAAATGTCTGTGAGAATCACGGCATCCAGTAATGAACAGATGGGTGGATGGATGGATGGATGGATGGTAACTGGCAACAGCAGAGATAAGACAAATGAAACACCACTCCAATGCAGCATAATAGATAGTGTTTAAACAAATAACAACACAAAATATCTGATCGCTAGATGTTTGAAACCACAAGACGGGGTGAAGCAGACAGACGTGAAGCATCTTGGCTTGTCATGTTTTATCTGGGAGAGGAGGAGAGATGATTGACCTCTGTGACTGCTGTGTCTGAGAACACCCTATGTTGTACTTTGCAGGAACTGGAGGATGTTCTCATGGTCCCATCAACAGAGCTAACAGCCATTTGTATGCTCACTATAGTGTCACTTCCAATCATTATGGGAATAGCAGCAATCTGGGACAATTCAAATCAGCTAATATCAGAAATGCAGCAGTGCAAAAAGAGAGCCGTTTTAACTAACTTTGTAAGTCTCAAATATGTTTTTCCTATAACATTCAAAGGATAAACAATAATGTCAAATGAAACAAAACAATGTAGACTGATTTGTGTTTTTATTAATAACAAATTAATAGTTAAAAATATTATTAATTAATAAGAAAGTTTGTGATCCATTCAAATGCTTCTGTTGATTACATAAAGAATACCCTGAAAATCAATCCAGTAACTTGGATTGGATACACTGATTCAGTACTTGGTCATTTGTCAGAGGGAATTCCAGTAAGTTCCAGTGGTTTTAGCAGATACTATATATTTTTTTTCATGAGCAAACATTTCCAGTTTTTAATTTTTAATAGACAAAACAACTGAACACAGAACATTAAGTGTGATGCCTTATCTTGTGAATAGGCCACAATCATTCTGAAAGCCAAAAAACTCTACATGCCTTACTAGTTTCAAGCCTCTAGGGCAATAACTATGATTACATTTTGGATCTAGCTAAACGTTAAGCACAGCGTTTCATGCCAGGAACAAATTAGTACTAGACACAAGTATGCAATATCTGAGTTTTCTGATCACTATTTAAACTCATTGGGTGGCTATGGACGGTGAAGTTCTGCTGAAGGCATTTCTATACGGTGTAATATAGACCACTAAACCCTGTAAACTACTGAACGTGAGAGTGGGGAAATAATGTAAAAAAGACTCTCATCATATATCGATGCTGTCTAATGAAATACACGTATCTCCCAAACTACATTATTTCAAGACAGTAGCGTTTGTATATTAGGGGCAGGTGGGGCCAGACCCCACCAGATGTCGCTGTTGAGCAGTGCACGACATGATCAGTAATTCAGTTCAGCAGTATATATTTTTCTTCGCGACTAATTAATACTGTTGTGTATTTACTACATATGACAATGGTAGCACCAGCATGCATTCCAAATATCTTGCAATATTCTATTACATCAAAGTCAGGATTCCTTTGATGCGCCTGGAGCCGGCCCGTCAGCGTTTGTTTAAGCAAGTGAGCAGCTGAAAACTTCACGTTCCTGTTCGACGCGCTTCCAATAATGAGCTGTGAGGCACGATCAGGATGGCCGGCCCCTGCTGATAGTAGCCAATAAAACGTAACGCTAATCGATTTGACGTACGTCAATATATTATCATAGGTGTTTTCAACCAATAGCAAGCTGTTATATTAGTCACTATTATAATAATATACACAACATTAATATATATTATATGAATACATATTATATCCATAAAATGACTCAAGTGCACAAATTATTGAAAGTTATATTTATCAACTTGCCAGTATAGCAAAAAATTTGAGATTAGAAGTTTTCCCAGATAAAAGATCGTCGTGCATCTTTTCATGCAGTGAATGTCATTAGTGAGTCTATTTTCAAGTCAAGTCAAGTGAAGTGGCTTTTTATTGTCATTTCAACCATATACAGCAATACAGTACATAGTGAAACGAGACAGCGTTCGTCCAGGACCATGGTGTTACATATAACACTACATCGACACGGGACTACAGTGCAAGTGTGCGAAAAGTGCATACATGGTAAAAACAGTGCGACACAAGACAAGTGCAATAGAAGAAATAGAAGAAATGACAGTAAGACATGTCTTAAGAGTAAGACAGGGTAAGTGTAAAGCGCAGCAGTGCAATAGGTTGTGCAAAAAGTTATTGAGGTAGTGGACTGTGTAAAGGTGTGTGTGTGTGTGTGTATCAGTCCGGTCTCTGATTGTTCAGAAGTCTGACGACTTGGGGGAAGAAGCTGTTGCAAAGTCTTGCATTTCTATTAGGATTCACTGAGCAAATACAGTACTGTGCATGTTAGAGTTTATTGCGCCTCACCAGGTTTTCTGTGCCATTGACGCCACTGTTTCAAGAGCATGAAAAAACACATTTTCCCAGAAGCTGTTTTACAAAATGAACCTAAAACAAGGTAATGGGATACGGTTAGCACCACACATAGAAACCTGTTGTTACACAGCTGTCAGTGTACAGTTTAATATTTTAAATGGACTTATGTGGATTGTTGTAAGTGAGGCCAATATGTCTGTGCCAACAAGATAGAAACTAATCTTGTTTGATATTTACAATCAACAATGATGTTAGTTAGCTAGCTAGCAAAGTTAAGATCCATCTATAGTAGAAAGTCAAAATGAAACAAAGTGGGCAACCACAGTGTTCTTCGGGCAGGTATTATTTTTTTTCCGCTTTGGAGTTTGTACACTTTTGCCCCAAAGGGTGAAATGATAGAAAATAGTCAGTGATCTTTTGGTTTGGTATAGGAGCATCAGTGAATTTTTTTTCAGGGGAATCTGAGAGGGTGAAATGGGACTTTCTGGGTCATTGGATGTTGAATGACCCTTATCCTCCTCCAGGGTCATGGGGCTTGATGCCTATCCCAGGCAGTGAAGAGCACAAGGCTGGGGTACACCCTGGATGGGATACTCATACACAGGCACTCGCTCCAGAAAAAATCAAAGGATGGAATTTTTCACAAAGGAATGCTGTTGCATCACTCGAGTAGATTCCTGGACACTTGTAGGATCTATGCCAAGGTACAGTGAAGTTCTTCTGGAAACTCATGGGTCTCTAATCCCTATTATGAGACATTCTCTTGGTGTTTATTTTGGCATTTCATTGTGTCTGACTGTAAAATAAGGACATGTACAAAGGACAGAGATGGTGACTGTAAAGGTATGGTCTTCATAAAGTGCTCATCGGTTATATCGATTTCTGATGATAAACCAAATCTAAGGAGAGTCATTGGTTCACAGGATCAATCCACAAGACTTCAGCATGTAGGGCCAATTACCCAATCACATACACTTCATTAGTTAGTGTGTTCTAGATGCAAGTTTCTGACAAATATTTGATAATTGTTTAAAAAAAAACATCACAAAGAAGCACATTAATAAGATTTATTTTGAAAAAAATTCTGCCATTTTTTCTTAGTACAAGTATGTAGTTATTTAAGATATTATATTACTTAAAATAATGTCAAAATACAATCTACATTAATGTGCAAGCATACAATAGTAACATCTCTGTACCTGATTTACTTCACTAGGCAATATGTTGAGTATAGTTGTAATGAAAACATAAAGACAAAATATCTCAATGTAACTAGTTAGTGAATTTGGTTCAATTTATTCTGACAGTTACTTCAGAGAGGAAACAAACCTTTACAAGATATTTAGAGCTGATCAATTTATTATTCCACATCAAAAATGCCGACCTGTCATTGTTTTCCTTCCACCAGCGATTTGTTGAGACTCCTACATCAGGAGATGTGAAAGCTTGTGCTGGAGCTTCTGCTGCACATGCAGCTCACTTTATGTGTGCTGCTACACTCACTTTATGTGTGCCGCTACACTCACTTTATGTGGGCCGCTACACTAACTTTATGTGGGCCGCTACACTAACTTTATATGGGCTGCTACACCCACTTTATATGGGCTGCTACACTCACTTTATGTGTGCTGCTACACTCATTTTACTTGGGGAACCAACATTTCATTTGCTATTGCTTGGAGGCGTCCTCTTTAGTGTGACCTTGCAGGTTCTGGCTGCCGTCAGTGAGCTCAGATTCCTTGTGGGATGTATCTGATCACCTGCAGTAACTCAGCAAGACTGGAGATGACTGAGAGGATGTAATCAGCAAAGAAAAAGCAAAAGAAAGTTGTTTTCTCCTTAGACCCAGCGATAAAGCAACCGACATAATTGGGACAGGGTCTGTGTCGGCATGTGTATGAAGCTTCGACCTTGAAGCCGTACAGCCACCACTGCCCATTCGCGAAAGCCACTTCAATCATCATCCGGAAGTGTCATGACCTGCTCGTCCGATCCTCCTGTTTGCCATGCCCCCTTATTACCTCGTGTGGAATCCCGGTGTTCTCAGCTGTGTCTAGTTGTTGTTAACTGATTCTGTGTATTTAGTGTTTCCGTGTCTGTCTTACCCCGGGTTCCGGTCATTGACGTTTGTATGCGTTTTGTCCTGCGTTTTGGTGTTTCCCAAAATAAAACCCCGTTTACCCTTGGACTCTCCTTGGACTCTTTTAATATAAGGTTTTTAAATCACTGCAATAAATGTGAATTCAGTTATTATAACCAGTAAAGGAGACATCCAGTGAATTTGACAGATTTAATATAATATACTCATTCGCATGACGAATGACTCATATTGGCAAATTTTGCATTACTAATGTGACTAGCACCTTAAACTTTTCCTTTCACAATATCTCTAGTAAGAAATCTCGCTTGGCCAAAGACATGGCAATGTTTATACAGCAGACTTTGCTGCAATTTTAAAAACCAGCTGAGTTCATTGTTCAGAATGATTATTTTTTTTAATGATAAATATTTTTATTAAATGTTTTTCAATGATATAGGCAAGAATAACACAACAAATAGAGTATGTCAACAAACCCTCACCCACCCCACCCCCAGACACATGGGAGAGAAAGAAAAAAAAATAAAAAATAGAATTGAAATAATAATAATAATAATAATAATAATAATAATAAAAAGGAAAACAAAACATATAAATGAATAAAAATGAAAATTCCCAAAAAGCAATGTGTCACTAGACATCTGGAGATTCATTAATGTTAACATAGATCAAGCTGCTGGAGCACAAGAGCATCAAAAACACATTAGTCCCTTTCTGGATACACCAGTCTTCTCCTCTATATTCATATCCTATCTCACATAGATACAAATTCTATAAATCTTCTCCATAAATCAAAGAAGTATTTGGTTTTCCTTCTTATTATATATGTCAGTTTTTCTAATGCAAGGTTAACCGACATCTCCTTGACCCATAAGGCAGATGTCGGTCTTCCCACATCTTTCCACTTCATTGCTATCACTTTTTTGGCTTGTAGTAAACAAAAAATAATTATTTCGCGTTTTTTTTTTTTTTTTGCACACACATTGAAATCAACAGGATAGATATGCAACAGACATAGTTTAGGATGCACTGGGGCGACTTCCATAGTTAGACCGGAGATTAGTTGAAGCACATCCTTCCAAAATACTTGAAGTTCCTTACATTGCCACATACAGTGAAAAAGGGTGCCAATTGCTTCATTGCACTTTATACATGTATCTGGTATACTTGGATTAAATCTGTGCAATGTGACTGGTGTTATGTAGGGTCTCATAAGCTATTTGTATTGAAGCAATTTGCATCTAGTATTAATGGAACTGGTTTGAGCTAGAAGATAGGCTTCTTCCCAATCGTCTTTAGTAATCTCAGTCTGTAGGTCAGTCTCCCTTGCAGATAAATACCTAGAGGAATTTTCTTTTGACTTGTTTAGAAGCCCATTATAAAATAGAGACACATGTCCTCTAACATTTTTATGCTTTAGAGCAGCTTGCCCTATAGTAGATAATGGGGGCTCAGAGTAAGTTTTAATTTGAGAGTATATAAAACTTTTTATTTGTAAATATTTCAAAAAGTGTTTCTGTGGAAGAGCACATTTTTCAACTAGTTGTGAAAAAGACATAAACATTGTACATATCACCCAACTTACTTATACCCTTATACATCCAATCTTTAAACCCTATACCATTCCTCCCAGGGGTAAAACTGGTATCTCCCCAAATTGGTGACAGGGTAGAGAGAGATATGGGTTCACTTAAAAAAGTATGAGCTTCATGCCAGACTGATATAGTATTTCTAAGAAAGGGGTTGTTGGTTTGCTTTATAAGGCTTTTAGTCGGCAAAGAATAAAGATATAACTGCAAAGGAAGTTCTATTTCAGTCCTTTCTATATCAAGCCATGCTGAGGTATCTGTTGTGGAGAAGTACAACATGGCAGCCCCAAGTTGAGCTGCCCAGTAACACAATCTCAGGTTTGGCAGTTTTAACCCTGCATGATCATATGGCAGGTAAAGAAGAGATAAACGTAGTCGGGGACATTTGTTGTTCCATAGAAATTCGGCAAATATTTTTTTAATAAAACGTATTTGGCAGTGGGAGTGGAATTGTTTGAAAAAGGTATAAGAATTTAGGTAGAACAACCATCTTAATAATATTAATACGACCTATCATAGACATCGGCATAGTATTCCATCGGTCAAGTAGCTCTATGATCTCATTAAGCAGTGGATAGTTGGTGGAGACAATGTTAGTTATATTGGGGGTGTTTTTGATGCCCAGATAAATAAACCCTTTGGGAGAATTGGCAAATTGTGTATGTACTGAGGTTGAGGCTCTCTCCTCTGTATTTAACATAATCAAGGCACTTTTATTCTTGTTGATTTTGTAACCAGAAAACTCACCAAAAATCCTCAATATATTTTCTAATGCTGGTATAGAGTTTCTTAGTTCTGTAAGAAACAGAACTATGTTGTCTGCAAATAAAGATATACGATGTTCTCTCTCCCCAATTTTTATGCCCTTTATATCCTGACTTTTCCGAATCGCCATAGATAAAGGTTCAATTGCAAACAGAAATAACAAAGGCGACAATGGACTCCCCTGTCGAATGCCTCGACTGACATGAATAGCTCTGGAGACTTGATTGTGTTACAGTTTCAGCTAATGGTTCAGCGTATAGTAATTTGAGCCATCAAAGATATCCTTCTCCAAGTCCGAATCTTTTAAGTATCTCAAACAAATATCTCCACTCGATTTTGTAAAAGGCTTTTTCGGCATCCAGTGACAAAACTGCATGGTCTTTAGCCTCTTCTTTCGTATACAATACATTAATAACCTGGTGTATATTATGGAATGCTTGCCTGCCAGGTACAAAGCCATTTTGATCATTCGCTATTAACCTTGGGACAGAAATCTCAATCCTCTTAGCAAGAGCTTTGCGAAGAATTTTTGTATCACATGACATCAGAGATATGGGTCGATATGATGACATTTCTGTGGGGGGGTTGCCGGGCGTTAGGATGAGTGCGATTACATCAGATTTCAATGACGCAGGTAGCCTTCCTTTCTCCAAAGGTGCATTAAACACTTCAAGAAGGTGTGGTAGAAGCTTTTCAGGAAATGTTTTATAGATCTCGATAAGCAGGCCATCGGGTCCTGGGGCTTTCCCACTACTCATGCACTGCACTGCTTCAGACTTCTACAAGTGGCAACTTCTTATCTAAATTAAATTGATCTTCCTCTAATAACTTGGGAAACTCGAGTTTATCTAGAAAATAATTATGTGTTTCATCGGAGTCCATATATTGAGACTTTCATAATATGTTTTAAATGATTTATTTATTTCAAGTGGGTCTACCAGGCTTAATCCATTCTTGTCTACAATTGAATTAATAGCTTCATCTGTATGTATTTATTTTATTCTCCATGCTAATAGCTTCCCAGCCTTTTCTCCCTGGTCATAGTAGGACTGTTTTAACCACATTAAGCTGTTGACTATTTTGTTAGCGGTTAATTCATTATATTTAGCTTTTAGTGTAAGGAGTTGTTTTTGTTTCACAGAATTGCTACACAAATAGTTCTCGTTCCAAATTTTCAACTTGTTGCTCAATATCTTCCAACTGTTTATAGTATTTTTTGGAATTAATCAGTTATACAAAACATATCTCACCCCTAATATAAGCCTTGAATGCACTAGTGCATCTGTTTGATTTGCATTCAATGTAAAAAATTATTCAATCTTCCTGCCCATGAATTCCACAGATTCCGGGGATTTCAGCCATGTAGCTTGAAAGCGAAATCTAAATGCAGAGGCGTTTAAATAATTTGTCTGCAAAGTAAGGGAGACTGGTGCGTGATTGGAAAGCAGAATACTACTGTACCAGCATTTTCCAATTTTAGACAGTAATGTTTTGGAAATCAAGAAGTAGTCTATTCTAGATTATGTTTTATATGTACTCGACCGGCAAGAGTACTCTAATTGACCTGGATTAAAATGTCTCCAAATCTCTGTTAGGTTTAGGTCAGTCATGAAATTCTTTATAATTTTCCTGGATGGCTGGTCTCCCATGCCCGTTTATAGATCTTTTGTCAGGTCCAATACACAGTTAAAATCTCCTACCATAATGTATTCACCAGGAAAAGAGGAAAAGCTGAGGAAAAGATTGCGAAAAAAAATTGGATTATCCTCGTTAGGGGCATATGCGCAAATCAAAGTGGGTTGCGTGGATAGCATTGTACCATTTAGAATTAAATATCTCCCATAATTATCAGCATACTGTTTTTTAAGTTGACATTGAATTGATTTATGTATAAGTATCATGACACGTCTAGCACGTGTGGTGAAGGAAGCTGACTATACCTGTTCTGGCCACCTTCTTGTAACTCTACCAATGTCCTCTTTTAACAGGTATGTTTCCTGGAGGAATATTATGTTGGATTTCATCTTCTTGAGTCTATCCACGACCTGCTTAAGTTTAACCAGTTTATCCAAACCTCTTGTATTGCAGCTACTCATTTTTATCTCTACTGCTTTAGCCATATTGCGTTAAGATTCTCTCTGCAGAACAAATGTAAATGAAAAAAATAAAATAAAATAATAATAATAATAATAAGAGTAGCGCCATGACGTCGTAAAAAAAGATCGCTAATAAACAATTCGACTGTAAACCTAAACTAACCGTGTAATCAAAGAATAAGTGATGGAACCAACCAGTTAAGGGGCCACACACTGTGGGTTAAATATATGTTGCCAGCTCCCATTATCAATATGTGCATAGTTAACGCACGGGAGTAGTTTTAGTGATTGTTAGTACCAGTCTTTCCCGGTAAGTCTATGTCGTTGCTCTTGCAGAGGTTTCCGTCTCTCGAAGGACGGCTTTGAAGACTTTGCGCTGTCCGGTGTGCGTGATGACCAGATGGGCTGGGTACGACATGCCATAGCGAATATCCAGAGCCCTGAGCCGCGCTTTGACGCCCTCAAACTTTCGCTGTCCTTTACGAGTCTCCGCGGAGAAGTCTGGGAAGATGTAGATTCTGCGTCCTTCGTATCTCACTTCTTTAAGTCGCTTAGTGTCTCAGTGTGGCCTCCCGATCTCTATAATTAAGGAACTTTATCACTATTGGTCTTGGGTGGGAGATGCGGTTAGAGTGCAGCTGTCCTACATGATGCGCTCGTTCTATGACAGGAGTGGAGGAGATAGAGTCACCCAGACCTTTCGGGAGCAAGTCTTTAAGGAAAGCATACATATCCGCTCCCTCTACCTTTTTGGGTATGCCGTTCTTTAATATCCCCACAGTATCTTCCAGTTTTTCCACTTTTTGTTTGAGAGCGATGACATCTTCCTCTATTTGTGCGCCTCGCCAATCCTCCCCGAATGCGCCTGCAACTCCGCTTTAATGACGTTTAATGCCTCCATCACGTCGGTAGATTGTCGAGCAGAGTCTTCCTGCAGCGCACAGATGGTGTTCATGATATCACTGTTTGTTGGCGTATTAGCATTAGCCCGCTCTGCAGGGATTTTAGTTAACACGGTTGTGCTAACTAGCGTGGTTTGAACCGGTGTTTTTGACGGCTGACCGCTTTTCGGCTGTTTTTGTGGCATATCTAGCGAAAATACCTTACCCCAGGTTAGTTTTAAGTTAGGCTTCAGTTGTTTCTTCAGAAATATTGTAGCGAGTCACATCAACGCCACCTGTTAGCAAAACGCCATAACCGGAAGTCAGAATGATTATTTTTTTAATCATTTTTGCACTTCACAGACCAAGAGATGGAATCAACAGTCCAACAGACAATAATAGTAATTTATATTAATGATAATAGATTTCTATTGATTTCCATTCATTGCAATCTCTCTACATTCTCTACCAGGCTGGGAGCATAAATGCACACAAGCATCAGATACAACCGGGGTGAAACGAGGAGCATGAAGAAAGTGCCCGGGAAGGAGAGTGAATTGAGTTGCAGAAGGGCTCTGAGGAGGTGGTGCAGGGGTCCCTGGGTAGCTGGGGGTGGCTGCTGGCGTCCTCACTCAGTCCCAGGTTCATCTAGAGTGAGGGGGAGTGAGAGAGAGGTAAATAGCAGCAATGGTGTGAAAAGGAAGAAAAATAAATGGGATCATCTGCTGCACTGAACAAGATGGTCGATAGCTACAGCCTGGAGAGTCAGATGGGAGATTTCTGTTTAACAGCATGGCACTACTAAGGGGACAGTTTAAAAAGAAGTACGGGTTCTGGAAGGTGGTGTAATTAGTCACCCCCCCCCCCCACCTTGCAGATTTATGGACAGAGGGGGTTTGTGGCTGCTGCTGACCAAAATACGACTGTTGAATTGTGACCGGTGGCCGTTGTCCTTGGTGCTGCAGCTGCACGCAGCATGTGCGGGTTGCAGACTGGGATATAAAGGACACCAGGCAGTGTTCAGGCTCCTCTCACAGCATCTGTGGTTTGCCGAGGCACTTACGCTGGGAGCTCTTCAGGCCTGGGATGTACATGGGCTTCACTTTGCGTGTGGTGCTATGCTGGGTTTTTTTGGGGAGCAACTTCTTTATTGCCTCTTGTTTGGGAGCCTCCTTACTGTCCAGGCTCTCCCTGCTGTCACTGTGCTGTAAAGACCTGCAGGAGTCATGTATCCACTTATAGGACATAAGCAGCAACTCGGCAAAGTTTGATGCAGTTGATAAGACGCCAACAGCGAAGTAAAAACGGAGGAAAATTGTCTTCTCCTTTGGTCTGGAGGTGAAACAGTCCACAGTGTAAGGGCAGGGAAAGCGGCTGCAGGGAAACTTGGCCTCTACCTCAAAGCCATACCAGCACCACTGACAGAACAACAAGGCCACTTCAGCGATAAGGCGGAAGACTACGTTGACAATATAGAGTTGCTGCAAGTGGATGTCCTCCTTAAAGCTGGTGGTACTGTCCTGCTTCTGCATCCCTGTCTTCTTGTTTTTGTAGTGAGTAGCATACATAAGAAAGATCAGTGATGGTGTGGAGATGAGCACGATTTGGAAAACCCAGAAGCGGAACATGGAGATTGGGAATGCCTCATCGTAGCACACCTGTTTGCACCCCGGCTGCAAGGTGTTGCAGGTAAACTCGGCTTGCTCGTCGGCAAACATATCACTGGCTACGGTGCCCAGTATCAACATGCGAAGCACCAGCATGAGCAGCACCCAGAAGCGTCCCAGAAATGGGGACTGGGCCTGCAGGGAGTCGAAGAGCACACTAAGGAAGCTCCACTCAGCCATGGTAAGAACTTCGAAACAACCCTGAAGATCTCTTTGTGCAAGGCCAGCTGTCTGCTAGATTTCTGATGATCAGAGTCCACTTAGACTAAATGGTTTGAAACGTTAACATTTCCATTTACAGCCTCAAAAATCTGTTCCAGTTACTAGAAATTCATGTGTGTTCGTTATTTCTGGACATCGGCCCGAAATCTGTCGTTGTCTTGAAGGATGTTTGCTTGATTTATTATGTTTTTGCAGTCCTTCAGCCACTAATCTGATACAATTCCAGGTTGTACCACAGTAATAAAAGCAGGATTGTTCACATGCTGGACAGGAAATTCATGTCTTTATGGGTGATCTTATGCCCTATAAGAAGAAAGCAAAAATATGCATATATCAGACATTGTAGCAGGATGAAAAATGTAAAAATCATTAGCTTTCAGGTATGTACTCAATACTTACTTTTTATTCTTGCAGAAACATACCTACTAATCACAAATTAACTTGACTCAGTCAAACCTGCCATTTAACTAAAATGAATTTAACTGACTATTGCCAGGTGCATTCAGCTTTGAGCCAAAGAAGTACTGTTCAGA
Source organism: Mormyrops boulengeri (assembly GCA_026781065.1). Lineage (NCBI taxonomy): Eukaryota > Metazoa > Chordata > Actinopteri > Osteoglossiformes > Mormyridae > Mormyrops > Mormyrops boulengeri. The sequence continues at coordinate 30,003,631 of JAODLD010000101.1, read as the reverse complement.
TACTGCTAAAAGTACAATTTGGACAAACATGTAGAATAATCTAGAATAGTGATATATCAATGTCAGTATTTCCCAACCCAGTCCTCGGGGAACCCCGGACAGTCCACGTTTTTGCTCCCTCCCAGCTCCCAGCCAGTCAGGAACACCGGATACCTATTTCAGATGCGCTGGGATCTGAGAGCAAGCAAAAACGTGGACTGTCCGAGGTTCCCCGAGGACTGGGTTGGGAAACACTGATCTATGTTACTCCTAATGAAATGTATCTTTATTGTGCTTTCCCCAATGCTGATCAGTGAGGCACGAGACTTAGGATGGTGACTAGAGCCTACTCAGGAATAACCCGCCTCAGCACCTAAAAGGAAAGCCAACATTTACTGATGTAGGTTTTAAAAAGTTGCTTAGGTGAAATGGTGGAAGTCAACAAAAGCCCCATTCAGATGCGATTAGTTTCACTTGGGGAAGTAACGTAATTGAAGCAGTTACAAACGAGGTCCTTAAATTAAATCCAGCCTCAGTCTGCCATGTCTAATTATTACAAGCCTCCAAAGTAAAAAATTCAAGGGCAAATTACTTTCTGTATTTCACCTAACACAAAACACATTTGGTTATAATAGTCCGCAGGGGTACTGCTAGGGATTTTGGGCCCCTAACCCAGACCAGTGGAAGTATGTTAAAAAAAATTTAGGGCCGCTTTCACTCAAGGGCCCTTGAAATCATCCTACTTATCCCCCCTCCCCTTTATGCTGCCCTCGGTAGTGCAGTCCGAATTGTCATCTGGGTAATAAGGTTGTATCTATAAAGACGTGCCAATTTTCTGTAAGGTGGAAACAGCATTTTTATCCATTTGAGTAGATACTGAGTTTTCCACATAAACATCTGACAACCTACACCTAAAGCCTCTTCTGTGTCAAGGTTTTCTGTAGATGCAGGGCAGCACAGCCCTTCTGAGTAGGCCTACACCAGTTTGTAAACTGCTGTATGTCTGGGAGGAAAAACTTCTGTTTTTATTGTACTTGATTAGTGTGTTAAAGGGATAGGTCACACGAAACTGAACATTCAGTAGTCATTTGTTTTCTAGACATGATAACTCTGACATTAACATCAACGGAGAGGGTTCATTTAATCTCCGCAGTCTCTGGCAGAAATTTCGCACGTTTCTTATCCTGTCCGAATCGACCAGACAAATCACTTTACAGACTACATACCGAACCTCCCTCGGTAAAACTAACCCCATCCGGATAGGGCTATAGAAAGAAAAGAGGAAGAAAACAACCCCGGAGGGGTGTCCATCATGAAATGAAGAAGGTACTCTTCAGCAAAGACGGGAAACTCACGGCCAGAACAGAGAGTGAAACAGGCAGAGGGATTCGAGGCAAATACTAATGAAAAATGGGCCTCAATCAGCTGCTGTACTGAAACTGAGGGTCACCCTTCTGTCAGAAAATGACCAGAAGGCCGATTCCCAGCAAACCTCAGCCAGGAAAAATGGAATGAAATTTTGATGTTGATTGACTATTAGAGAAAGCTTCACTTTCAAGATTCTGGTTTTCAAATATGCATTTCTAAAAAAAATTACTTAATAAACATAATAATACATGTAACTCATGAATAAAACTTGCATTTCATAGAGCATGGTCGAGATTAAAAATAAGTTTATGAAGTGCAGACTGTTGTTATAGTCAATATTGCAACATTGCATCTGTTTTGTACATCTAAGTTGAATATATAAATTTTTACCAAAATATTTCCCAGAAATACCCAGATATATAACTAGAATCCTTGAGTGGTCTTATTCATAAATAAACTAAAAAGAAAGAAATTACTCGTAATTGAAATTGCTTACACAAAAGTGCTGACTTATCTGAAACACAATACCTTTTTATTCACTCCCTTATTAAATCCCTTATTTATTTAGAAGCAAGGTCTTTGTTATATCGAGTCAGTTTAAGATTTAAGTCACTTACCTACAGCAATCTGAAGGAATCAGGAAATCTTCACCGAACTTTACAAAACATTGCATAAGAATACGCAGGTTAATCATCGTACGTAAAAAAGTGTGAAATATGAGGCACCGCGGTGCCGCCTTGTGTGCCGCGGTACTGGCATGTCTTTAAACGGTACTCCTGAAACGGGAACTAACTGGCAGCCACGCCTGCAAACACCCCAGGACAGGCTAAACCGGGCCGCGACCATGAAGGCCCATTATATAAATGGCAAACCAATGTCAGAGGATTAGGAAAGAAAGTGAAACTTTCCGCTGGACGAGACTGAAGCATATTTAATCTAGAAAAACAGAAGTGTTGTGATTAGTTTTCTTCAAAGCACATAGGGAATAATTTAGGGAAAAATAGCAGTACAATGTTTTGTAAAGTTTCATTGATTTGGTAACAACAAAATTGATTGAACACACTATCTTGTATGAGTATTGATCTCTTTCCTGTTGCTTAACTTTTGTAACGCTACAAATAATGTCATTTTAAGCTAATGTAACATTTTTAGTCACACTTTTTGAGTTCTACTAGGAAATATCCATCCGTCTTCCAAATGCTTATCTAGTACGAGGTTGCAACCACAACAATCAACATAACCAATTAGTGTTGGAGCTGAAGAAAATTATACAATCATGTGTTGTTTAATGACAGCGATATGTTCTGAGACATGCGTCGTGAGGAAGTTCCATTGTTGTGCGAACATCATAGAGTGTACTTACGAAATGACACGGGAGGTTGTAGAGAGTCCAATACCTGTGTCCAGATGGCAGGCGCAGATGTCATGGGGTTCTGTAATGCTTGGTGCACAATACAACAATCCTTCCTTGGTGTGGTCTCTCTTGGGTGACTGGAACCTTCATGACGTGTGTGGGTGCTCTCACATGCCCTTTGGTTCCAACATCGGACGACTGTAACATCTGCATGCTCCACATGTCAGGCAATTGCACAATACGACCACGTGGCCTCATGCAAACCGACAATGTGACCCCTATCAAACTTCATCAGGTGCTGGTAATGCTGTCTAATTCGCCTACAAGGCATCCTCTGTGTCTGGTGACTGGACGTGCCAGCTCCTTGCAAATTGAATCATTTACATAACCATTGCTGGTCTGCAGGTGTACCACATTACATCCAAATCGAACCATTACTTCTGGGTGCTTAACTTTTTTTGTCACTTAGTGTATATTCCAAAATACTCTATATGGACAAATATACTGGAACACACCTATTTTAATATTTTTATTTAATATTGGGACCAGCTATTTTAAACAAACTATTGTTCACCCTCTGTTGAAAAAATCCAGTCTTGATCCCTCCATCCCTAACAACTATAGGCTAATTTCTAAACTCCAGTTTTTCTCAAAAATTTCAGAAAAGGTTGTTGGACCCTTTTCAGTCAGGTTTTCGAAAGCGTCACACCGCAGAAACAGCTCTCCTTAAAGTGTTTAATGATCTGCTAAGGGCTGCTGATGTTGGGGAATGCTCTGTATTAGTGCTACTTGATCTCAGTTCAGCCTTTGACATGGTTGACCGTACCATTCTCTTACATGGGCTAAATCACTCTGTGGGCATTACTGGGTCACCTTTGGCCTGGTTTGCTTCATATTTATCAGATGGAACTTTTTCTGTTTGTGTAGGCAAGTGCACTTCTGCCTCCTCTCACTCGTGGGGTGCCTCAAGGATCTGTTCTTGGCCCGATTTTATTCTCATTGCACATGCTTCCTTTAGCTCAGATTATCAGTTCTTTTCATGATATTTCGCATAATTTTTATGCTGATGATATTCAGTTATATTGTTCTTTTAAGCTTCAACAACTATTCAAGTTGTCTTGCCTGGTTGACTGTTTGATGGAGCTTAATAATTGGCTTTCAGCCAACTATTTAGAGTTAATTGCTCAAAAAAACTGAGGTTTTGATCTTTGCTCCACCCGACCTCCATCTGGTGATAACTCAAAAACTATACACAATTTCTTTCTCCTGTGATGCGTCTTTGCATAATCTTGGTGTCATTTTTGATCAGTCCCTGAGCTTTGATGCACGTCAGGTCTCTGAGCCAATGTTGCTTTTTTCAGTTAAGAAACCTTTCTATGCTGTGAGCTGCTGTTTCTATGGCTGAGATGTAAATGCTCATTCATACATTCATCCCCTCATGCTTAGATTACGGCAACTCACTTTTTACCTGTAAATGGTAAATGGATTGCATTTATATAGTGCATTTTTGCTACTCTTCCGAGCACTAAAAGCGCTTCACGTTCACCTAAAGGCGCCAACCTGCACACCGGGAGCAATTTGGGGTTCAGTGTCTTGCTCAAGGACACTGCGATGGAGTCAGGAGGAAACAGGGCTCAAACCTGCAACCCTCTGGTTGCTGAACAATAGCACTACCTCCTGTGCCATCATCTTCCCCATCTTCGTCTTAGTAAAGTAGGTTTGTCCCGTCTTCAGACTATCCATAATTCAGCTGCTAGGTTTTTAACATGCTCTCACAAATGATCTCACATCACCCCAATCTTGCCCTCTCTTCACTGGCTCCCCATTGAATACAGGATCCAATTCAAAATTTTGGTACTCACTTGCAGAGCCCTTCACGGTCAAGCCCCCCAATATATCACTGACCTTCTGCAACATTATTCCTGCAGCTGTACTTTGAGATCTACTCAATCGCATTTGCTTTCAGCTCCTAGGACCAGATAAAGGACTTGCAGGGATCATACATTCACAGTCTGTGGCTCCAAGGTTATGGAACAGTCTCCCAGTGTCACTTAGGTCTGCTCCATCAACTGAATTATTTAGGAAGTAACTCAAAACACATTTGTTTAGGCAGGCATTTGGGTAGCCTTTTTGTGGCTTCAATTTTTAACTTGCGTTGTATGGATATTTGTGTATTTCGTATTTGCTGTATAAATGTATATGTATACATTTATGTGTACAATATGTGTTTTTTTCTTGCCTGCTATATCATCTTTTTATGTTTTTCTCTCACTTTAATCTCTGTCTTCTGACGTTTTGTCTTGGCCTTGTGCCTATTAGCACAATTATATTGTTCAGTGTCTTGTGACCACTGTCTATGAAAGGAGCTCTATAAATAAACTTTTACTTTACTTTTTACTTCTAAATCAATGAATTCAGGTCATTCAGACCCATTGCCACAGGTGTATAAAATCAAGCACCGAGCAACACAGTAAGGTTTACAAACATTTCTCAAAGAATGGGTTGTTCTGAAGAGCTTGGTGAATTGAAATGTGGTACTGTCATAGAATGTCACCTATGCAATAAGTCAGTTTGGGAAATTATTTCCTTCTAAATATTCCACGGTTAATTGTAAATGGTATTATTGCAAGTGGAAGTGTTTAATGCATGAAAGTTGCCAGCGCTCTGTTGAGTAACTAAAATTCCAAACTTCCTAAGACATTAACCCCACCACAAAAATGATGTGCTGGGGGCTTCATGGAATTGGCGTCCATGGCCAAGCAGCTGCATGCAAGTCTCACATCACCAAGTACAATGCCAAGCATTGGATGGAGTGGTGTAAAGCACACCGCCACTGGACTCTGGAGCAGCACAAATGTGTTCTGTGGAGTGACGAATCATGTTTCTGTCTGATGGATGCGTCTGGGTCTGGCGGATGCCAGGAAAGTGTTACCTGTATGACTGCATTGTGTCAACTATAGTTGGTGGATAATGGTATGGGGTTGTTTCTCAGGGGTTGGGCTAGGCCCCTTAGTTCCAGTGAAGCTTAATGCTTCAGCACACCAAAACATTTTGTACAATTCTATGCTTCCAACTTAGTAGGAACAGTTTGAGGAAGGCCCTATTCTGTTCTAGCATGACGGTACCCCAGTGCACAAAGCACAATGCACGCCTTGATAAAAGGGCAAAAATTCACTCCAAAATCTTGTGGACAGCCTTCCCAGAGGAGTGGCAACTGTTATAGCTGCAAAGGGGGACCAATTCCATATTGATGACCATGGATTTAGAATGGGATATCGTAAAAGTTCTTGTAGGTCTAATGGTCAGGTATCCCAATACTTTTCTCCATATAGTGTATATTGCTTTTTAAAACTGATTGGAAGCCCATCCTCTGCTGGTAGAACACTTTCAGCCATAGCCTCAATGCTGAAAACAGTGACTCTGGTTTCCACATAACCACCCAGCCAACCTAAGGGGCATTAGTTCATCTCTCTGAATTTACACATGATCCATGTTTACAAAGCATGTTCCTACTTCATTTGCACTACACACTCATTTCTCTGGAGGGGAACCATTGTACTGGAATTTATGATACTGCTAGGCAGTAAAACGTATTCAATTTGCTTGCTTCCTGCATGAATTATAGAATCTTGCATAATAGACCCTCAAAGGATATGGTCATAATGAAGTACACAGGTCATTTGTGTCAATGACTGACGTCATTTCATTGTGTATACAGAGCCATAATGTCTGAACCATTCCCAAGAAAATGTAATGCTAGATAATAAAAGATGACTGTTGGGTAACACTGATAAAGTAGTAGGTGTATTAAGGGCTAAAATGTCAGCTAAGTGCCCTTATGGAAAAAAAACAGGCAATATACTAGACAATCACAATATTTTATTTAAAAAAAAAACGTTAAGATATGAATAAAACAGAAAATATTTACAAGAGAATTTCAGAAGGAATATTAGTTGTGCCATGGAATGAATGAATGAGGAAAGTTCGACACACAAAGAGAGAGATCACCGTTCCATAACTACAGCAAGTGATCTGTGCTTAACACTCTGGTTTGGAAAGGTACATTTAAGTCATTGTAATTTTCCATACCAACATGATATGCCATTTTGCATCATCATAAAAATTGGTGCCGTCTTATAAAAATAGCAAGTGTTAAACCACAAAAACCCAAGAACAAAAGTGCTTAAGTGTTTAGAGAAAACAAACTTTTCAGAAGAGACCAGAAAACAACCACAGTAAAAAAGATACTCAGAAGAAATTAAAGTAAATAATGTTATTTAAGCTTTTTGTTTAGCTGCCATCAAGCCATTACAAGACGAGCCAGTGGTAAACTAATCAGAGGCCCTTAAAATGGTTACAAAACCAAACCAAACCAAACTCACTGTGACCCAGACCAGACCTACTATGAAAACTCTCCAGAAGGCCAATAGTCAGGTGCAATAGAGTGCGACTCAGAAGCCCTCGTCCGAGTCAGAGTCAATGATGTAGTTTACAGTTTTTTTGCTGCGGCTGGTTTTACTGCGAGGCGCTACTTCAACCTCTTGCTCACTGTCAGAAAGCAGGAAGCTGTCATCATCCCACTTTTTGGTTTTCTGTAAAGGAGAAACAGCTGGAAATAAATGCTCTGGGTGGATTGCATGTGATCCTGTAATGGAGGTCTGCTTAACATAAATAAAACTTCTGCCTATCAATAGTTACCGAAGACAAAAACACCAGCGTAAAACTATATGGATAAAAATGAACATGAATGGCAGGTTCACTGAAATGCGGGACCTTCTAGAGATGCCCAGTTCTCACCAACCTTGGCTGCAGTCACTTTGCGTTTGATGCGGGATTTGAGGTTATCGGAGCTGTCAGAGTCCTCACTGTCTACAGCTGGCTTTCTCTTGCGGTTGGCCTGTGACTTGGCAGCAGGCCCCTGCTTGGCAGAAAGGCTGCTGCTCTCAGAATCACCAGAGATCGCAACGGTAGGTTTCTTGGGAGCTGCTTTTGAGGAGCCTTTGGATGCTGTTTTAGGGTTGGTCAGAGCATCGAAAATGGACATCTGCTTGGTATCTGTGGAGTGTGGGAAATGCAGATATGCTAGATATGCTACTACAGACATTTAAGACAGACAGCGTTTCTTTAAAACCAAAACTTCACACTAAGAAATCATAGTCTGAAAAACTGAAATGTATACCAATTTCTTTACCTGATTAATTAGGTTCAGTCTCAGTTTTATACAAACCACAAATCCAAGGCACTAGATCCTAAATAATATGCAGACTAAAAATCAATCATGTACACAAGCTAGGGTCTCCTACAACAAAACCATACTGCAGTTCATGGTGCATAACAGTTAGGCAAGCAGTGCGTGCATCAACTGAACTTACCAGACTGCTGCTTCTTGCTGGCTGCGGGCAGCTTCTTGGTACCTTCCTTCTTAACTTTAGATTTAGCTGGAGGTTTTAAGGATACGTGTGCACCTTCCTCATCACTTGACAGGGCTGGAACACAAAAAGGTCCCCAAATGAGTACCTACAGCACCATGGTGATGAGGGAACATGCATAGACGAGGCTGCTCAGCTGTGTCTATATACATGGACATTAGAACACAGTGCTGCCAAATCTGAAAAGCATACAACTGTATGTTTGTGTTTATTTTGCTATGACTGGGTGGCACACACACCCAGGACAACTACGCAAAATGATTTGAGATTCTAAACACAAGACAAAAAGCCAACAGAAATCTGGGGAAGCTTTCCTTAATGTGATAAAGTAAAACTAAGTTACTGAAGATGACCACAGAGATGAAAAAGTTGGCTGTTTTTCATTCACATTTAAAAATGTATTGAAATAGTATTAGTGTATTGTCTAACCAGCAGCACTGGGAACATGAGGTGGTATTGCAGTGTGGGTTAGTGGCAAGGTACAAGAAATATGTCAATTAAAAATAAAGAGCTAAGTATATACTTACATAGAACTTTGTCAGCCTTCTTTGGAATTTTCTTTGCAGGTTCTTTCCTATGAAGAGGGGGGGAAGAGTTAATTTTCTCTATTTTGCTTAACACTGGAGTTTTTATGTATCACTACTAAAATTTGTCTTTCCAGATTGACAATTCCTCAACTCCATTTTAGTTAACACAAGGTTTACTCTTTCAGCTGGCAAAATGGACAGGTCTGCACAATTTTAATTGCTTTGATAACCACATATAGAGCCCTTCAATCAGCTCAGTGCCTTTCATGCCAAGGTGAGAGGCAGACTGACGTGGGCAGACGAGCTTGGACTGGAGGCGTGTCCGGCTCGGTTTCAGCTGCAGCTTGCGGGGTCGGGACAAAGTTGTCATCGCTGCAGTCACTCACTGCAGTCTTGTCCTGGTCATCAGACTCATCTTCACTGCTTGACAGACTAAGCTTGACATTTGCTATGTGGGTGGAAATTAGGTAAAAGAATATTAAATTAAATTAAATCCAGACTGGATTAAATTATGATACGTTTAAATTTTCTGTTGGGGTAGCCCCACAACAGAGTTGTAAACTTAAGTTTGGAAAACTATCTATATAAACAAACAAACATGTATGTATGCATATATATATATAAAATTTAGGTTGCAATGATGTGGAAATTATGACTGACAAACAACATATTTGTGGAAAACGAAAGATTATTATGAATCTGTGGGCCAAATATAAATTTAAAATGTCAGTATAAAACCATCTCACTTAGAGACCTAAGCGGTGAATGACCTGGCGGAATCTCTTATCCTCCACTAATGAAAATAGCTGATCCTCAAATACAATCATATTCACTATTTTCCACTATTTTTGTGGCTATGTCTTCCGCGATGGTGCTGCTAAATTTCAATATTTACTAAAGTCTAAATATAGACGGACAATAAAAGACCAAGACTAACAGACTGATGTGATGGCGATGTCTTAATACTGATGTTAACCAATATATCGTCCATCTCTAAAAATTAAAGTAAAAGGATTCTCTCATGCAGAACACTAAATTCAACACCAGCTGACCAAAAAAATGCGTTGTCATACACACATACTGACCTGTAGATCAAAGTGAAATGAATATCTGCAACATAATTATGTCATTACTTTCATTTTCCAGAGACTCATTTAAAACCATCATCCTGGCAATGATCAACAGAAATTTACTTCAAATGCAACTATGACAATTTGACAGAATTTGAGGCAAATTAATTCTCTGTTTAGCATGCAGAACCAGATAATGCAGCTGCATCTCATTTTACTCTACTTATCCACCTTATCCACGAATAAAGTCTCAAATAAGTTGGTGGTGATGCCACGAGTTGTGCTTTTGCTCAACATCTTCTCTATGGAATAAAAAATATTGCTATTGAATATGGCTTTTAGTGACCAGGTATTGTTCGGATTTTATTAAATCTCAAAAACGCGCCTATGAGTGATTTGAACAACCCAGAGCTCATGCAGAGCTCATGCAAAAGCAGTGGTGATAAACTTGAACAAAAGCTGCAAAGTCTGCTAACTTTTGTCTCCTATGACAGAGTAAAATGTAATGTAATGGCTGGACAACAGAAAAGGTATGAAAAAAACCTGTGTCCGTATTCATAACGTGTGTCAGAGTAGGAAAAGTCTCAGTGATGCAATTTCGGTTCTACCTTCTGGGGCAGGAGTGTTTTACTACATTTTCTTATCCTAGGAAAGCACTCCGGACTCAAGGAGGATTTAGGAGAGCTCCAGAGCGGTCCTAACCAATACTAGAGGCTACCAGATGAAACATTGCCCAGCCCTACTAAGAACTACCTTTAGTCTTGCGCACCAGCTTCTCCCTGGGGGCCACATCCATGGCCTCAAACTCAGAACCAGAGTCACTGTCTGACCAGGGATTTTTCTTCTGCTTGGTCACTGGTTTGAACTGCAGGGTGGTCTGCTTGACTGTCTTTGATACTGCAACCAAAGGTTTTTCCAGAATCACCCAACATCCGAATCAGATTAAACATGTATATAAAATAACCCACTCTGAATTAACTGCATGCTAACAGGGTTCAGTTTACAATTAAAGAAAATACTATACATTACAGTCATAGGACTTATAAAAAAGAAAATACTGGCAAAACTGAGTTTCTTGAAATTGAGAGGGGATGAAGTCACCTTTCTCCTTAGCCGGTGCTTTACTGGTTTTCTTGGCTAGCCGAACTGCTAAGTCGGTCTCACTACTTTCAGTATCATTCACCACACCTTCCTCTCCAAACTCCATCTTCATTACCGCACTGGTCTGCTCAGTCATCATGGGGAAAAGACCACAAAGCAAATTACTACCACAACAACAAAAATATAGGAATGCATCAAGCACCTCAAAACACCACCGATTTGTTCACTATCACCACTGACTTTTTTTTGCTTATATGGTCTCTTCTCTGAAATTATGCATTTGTCTAATAGAAAGAGTTGTCACGGTGCTTTGATTCCACTAGCTTTTTTGATGTTGGCACTTAACATGTTGTATAGCTCTTGTTCCAACAATAACTTGGACTTGTTACTGGTAAATCACTGAAAGCTCAGTGCAGCAGCACTTGACTCCTTGACAGCTATATATACTTGTGAAGTATTATCTGCCTGGCTTTGGGCAAAAGCATCTGGTGAATAAATGTAAGTTACAACACTAATGTGGTTAATTCTACATTCAGATTAATGACCTGGCTATACACTGGCTAAAAGAATGCTTAGAGGCAGTAATACCTTTGGTTTCCGACCCCTCTTGCCATCACCCTTCTTCACATCAGCCTTCTTGGTGGCATCAGCCTTCATGGCACTAGTCACACGTGGGATGACGCGGCGCCCCTGTGGGGTGGGCAGGGTTTCTTCTTTCACTTTAACCACTTTTGCCCGACCAGTCTTGCCCTTCACCTGCTTTACTGGCAAGGCCGCGTTCTCCTTCTCCATCACCTCTACGCGCTAGAAGAAAAGGTGTTTTGTAAACATGAGCTTTGCAGAGGCGTGCTGCTTGTCTACGTCACTGGTCTGTATTTTTGTTTGCAGATGGCCTCAACTCACATCCAGTTCCTCTGTGAAGGTGGCCAGGTCCTCTTTCCACAAGTCTGAAGGGCTTTTCCTTTTCAGGGTATTCAGCTCTGTCAACTACATACAAAGGAAGCTTTAAAAATTTGAGGACAGAGAACTATCTTCATAATCACACCTAAAGGGAACCGAAGATAACCAATGAACTGAAACTGAACAGCTATATAGTCACACGGCATCGTTATATTATAACAAACTATAAATAGCAGCTAGAACCCCTTGCATAGAAAATACTTAAGTCTTGTTATGATTTCATGTTAAAGTAGTTAATTGTTTCAAAATTCTGAATCTGAATACAGTGGTACCTCGGTTTACGTCTGCTTTGGAATAAGTCCAACTTGGTATACATCTTGTTTGGACATGAAAAATTTTGCTTGGTATACGACCTTTGTTTGGAATACAACGCTCGTACTAGAACTTGTATGGGTCAAAATGAGTCGTGACACCACGCGCTACCCTTGTTTACCTCTCAAGGCAAAGCCACAACTGCCCATGAGCGTCAGTACGCCAGTTACTACCATTCAGGGAACAGCCCGTGCTATAACTCTTCATTAATTTCATCTAATTGCTTTTGTATTTATGTATTTTAGTATTAAGCAGTGTCTAAATTATTTTATACAACCCCATCAATGTATAATATGCCAATAACAATAGGATTTTTTTTCATGGGAACGGATTAATCATTTTCCCTTTATTTCTTATGTGAAAAATTTGTTTGGTATAAGTCCAAGGATCTGGAACGGATTAAGTACGTATACCAAGGTACCACTGTATTTGTAATTCTATAACATGGACAGCAAAATTATAAATATAGATTCAGAAATTTTGCCTAAGAACATGAAAGCACATTGAGGAGAAATCACATCATGGTAAGGAAACCAAACACCAGGCCAGACCTTGGCATCTCTCTGTTTGCACAATTCTTCTTTCTTCTCCTTGGTCAAATACCACATGGGCATGTTCAGCAAGTAATTGTAGTCAGGGCCAGATGTGTCTTGCTCCTTCTCTTCCTCACCTTCTGAAGACTCATCCACCTCTGATGACTTAGGAAAAGCAGGAGTCATTTGTAAATTGCTTATTGCTTACTTGTTAAAATGAAAGTCAAACCAAAAGAGAGAATATGGAGTCTATGTTATAGAGTGATACCTTTTCCTGGGCTTGTTTCCAGGATTTAACTGGGTCAGAATCAAAGCCCATCTCCTGGAGCATGCGGATAAGTTCCTTCTTGGGCTTGTTTTCTGGGGTAGTATAAAAATTTTAATTGCAAGAAAGTGTCTTCAAACATGCACCATTAATTGTAATGAAAGTAGTAAAGATGCAGAAAAATGACCAAGACTTACCAATGACCAGCGTGCCTTGGATCTTCTCCAGGATGAAGCGGGCCTGATTGCTGAACTTGCAGCTTTCAGCTTCCAGCATCCCCACCAGCCAGTCCTTACGCAGTACATAGTACTTCAGGCGCAGCTCAAAGAAGTCCTTCAAGACGTCCTGGACAGTCTCATACTTCTTCAACGCGCCCACATGGTCAAAGAGCACCTACAGTACCAAAAAAAAAAAACAAAAAAAAAAGACTCCTGAGACTACCTACTAAACCACAAATCAAACTCTACACAATACACAGTAACTGTTTTATTAGGTACATCTTGTTACCAGTACATTGTAAAAAATTAGCATTAGTGGCAAATCACTGAAAGCTTCCACTTTACACTAATTAAAACCCAAGGAAAACTAATAAAGCCCCTATAGGTACGATAAAGTCCAAGTCTTTACCATGGAGTGGCAGGTCATGGGGCTCTGCAGCTTGAAGACTTTATGCAGGCCGGCGGCTTCAGCCTCCTGCAATCTTTGCTCAGTCATCTTGACCACAAAGCGCACTGTAGTGTCCGTGTGGTATTCCTTGTAATCAGTGATGAGGGCTGGGACCTTCTCTGTGCCATTCAGCATCACCTCAAGTACATTTTCCTTGTATGTCTGAGGGGAGAAAAACAATCAGTAAAGTCAATTGAAGGGAAGGATAGCAGGCATCTTATGGCATTCACCATAAGCCATCTTTGTTTTGACCACAGATTAATGTAAATCCACGACAAGTTAGATATCATTATCAAACTATGAAAAGGCTGGAATTATTTCAGTACAGCACAAGTGTACCTGAGACTAATTAGCAAGACCACTCTTGCTAGCTTAAGGAAACATACCTGGGTCCAGGTCTTCAATGGCAGCTCTGAGATCTCAATTGTTGTGGAGTCAATAATAGCAACCTCTCCACTGATCATATACTGGTTGGTCATCACCTCCTCAATGGTTCCTTTGAAGTTCTTGTAATTCGGAAGCTAAAAGAAAACAAACTTCACTTTTAACATTTGGAACTGACAGTTAACTCAGTTAATAAAATCATTACTATGCAACAGCCATCTAAAAATGTAATTATCTTCTGTTTCCCATGTACAAACAAGTTTCCATGAACAGGAACCGTCATTGTGTTCCAAAGCTTTAGATTTTGCGGATATGAGAATTTCAATACTAATTTAAGCAACTTAAATCGCTAGCACTCAGAGCTGAGATCACAAAGCAAGTAAGGCCAAGACACCAAAGAGAATTGAAATTAAATAACATGCACTGAATGGGTCACCCTTCTGCATGAGTGAAGGAGGACAAGCTCCCTGTTATTTTAAAAGACCCACAAGCAAAATGTAACTTGTGAACATCTTACCATGGGAAGTGGATCTTCTCCGTTCAGCATGCGGTGGATGTTACTGACAATCTCACGCACATCATAGTTGGGAATACGGCTGGACCAGCCTGTGCCAATTCCCTCAGCACCATTGACCAATATCATGGGCAGAATGGGGATGTACCACTCAGGCTCAACACGCAGATTGTCATCATAGTTGTACTTCAGCAGGTTGTCATCCACAGCAGGGAAGAGCAAACGGGCTAATGGACTGAGGTATCCCAAAATATGGGGTGTCAGATATTTCACACATACATGTGGGAAGCCTTTGAAAGCAGAATGTCCAAAAACATTGCAACTAAAGGTATGTGCCAAGCTAACCTGAGCATGGTGAAAATGTATCGAGGGCTGGCAGAATCTTTGCCACCATGCAGTCTGGTGCCAAACTGACCCAGAGGTTGCAGGAGATTGAGGTTGTTGCTGCCAACAAAATTCTGTGCCAGGCCAATAATGGTCATCATGAGAGACATCTGCAAGAAAGAGTAAAGACAAATACGCCAATTACAATTGTTGCAGCAATGACTTTACAATTATTAAAGCCAGTTGCCAGATTCAAGGTGGACTGAGATCCATGAATGAAGTTCCAATAAAACAAAGCAACACAAAGTTGAGAGCTTTAGGAAGTGAAAAACCAAAGTGCTGCTGAGAAATGGATTCTGGCATGTGACAGTAGGGCCCGTCTCTGGTCCACTCACTTCTCCATGATGGTAGGCAGACATTTCTGCCACAGAACCAGCAAGCTGGGCCACCTTCACCTCTCGCTTGTCATTCCTCTTTAAGCAGCAGAACAGCACCTTTCTTTGGCCAGGCTTCAGACCTGGTACACAAGAACTGAGTCAGCATACAGATACAGAGAGGTTTTAATGTGCTGAATTATGATGCCGTCTGGTAAGGATTACAGCCATTTCAGGCAACAAATTCAATTTTTAAAATACTGACTTTTCTCTTTGGAGTCAGTACATTATTTATACTTTTAACAACTTAACACTTCTTGTCGTACTTCAAACAATACTTTGTGGCAACCATGTAATTTAGCCTAAAACCTCTGAAACATTTACTGCACTGTTTTGAGCTATAAAAACTTTGAGAAAATGTAGCCAAAGCAGCTTGAAAATATAACTTACCATCAACCAGACATGGGAGAGATCTCTCATTGTCAGAGTTTGAGAACAACACAAGTTCTTTGTTGACAAAGTCATTATATGAGAGGAACTTAGTGGCCTGACCGTACAGATAGTCCTACAGAGTGAGGAAAAAAGGGATTTGATGAAAAAAAACTGGTAGCCACCCAAGTGTACCAGTGAAGTTCAGGCTTACAATGACCGATTTCTCACCTCTGGTAGGTTGTGCTCCCGCCTCTGACGCCTGTCGACCATAAAGTTGGTCAGCCACTCTTTGCGCTGCTCAACCATCTTCTTACTAAAGGCCTAATCAGAAACACATCAAAAACAATAAGCTCATGACCTATATGAATCACATGATTAATATGTAGCTGAAGCAAAAGAAATGGATCAGTAGTTGGATTTCTCAGGACATGGACTCAATGGCTGCAGACTAACCCTTGACTGGCTCCTTTTGTATTCAGGGTACTTGACATAAATTACATGTAGCAAAATACAAAGCTGGCTAAATGAGCTAAACTACTTTTGTCTGTTAAATGAATTTCATTTTCAAAAACAAGCAGTAATATTTAGAACCACAGCCCTATGTTAACACAGAAAACAGATACTAGATATTTTAGTGCTCACCAGGGTGATTGCCTCATCATCAGCGGGCCCAGCATATTTAAAAGGAATGCGGTGCCTCTCCATGTCAGAGAAGTACTCCTTCGCTTCCTTTGAAGTGCTGGTACCCAGACCTACATAAGAAAATGAAGGTTTTGAGTCCAGGGAAGTACAACTGTGGGGGCACTAAATGCTGCTAATGACAAAGTGAGCCACTGCCAAAACTACATACTTATTCCACTCAACAAATCACCATTCCCCCCTCCAAGTGAAAAATAAGGAAATTATTAAAAGCGGATGCTTACATGGCCAGCTGTACTACCAACACAGGGGTTTATGACAAACCTTTGTAGTACTTGATTTTCCAGGACTTGTAGTTGGGATGGTTTTCTTTCCACTCTGTGAACTCCGGTATACTGTAAAAGGACAACTCCTCCTTCTTATTAGACACCTGAAACAATATTTTAGATGATTTCGTTTAAGCATAGTCCATATTACGTGCAATTTAGAAATGTACTACTTCATGATTCTAGTATGGGTCTTGCAAATTCCTCATCTCTACATTGAACAGTCACAAGGATCTTAGCACAAGATTACCTACCTGCATTAAAATGCAACTGCCTATATACCTTCCATTTCAGCAGTTGCACAAAGGCTAAATACACGTTTAGTGAACTGCTTCTTGGATTCACACATTTTGGAAAAATACCTTGATAATGGGTGTGATGAACTCCTCCAAGAAGTTGTGACGAAGCAGGGAGGGCCAATTATGATGGATGAAGTTAATGAGGAGTCCTTTGATATGAGAGCCATCCTGATCCTGTCCAACAAGGAGAGGATGCAGCAAAAATGTTCATAAAAATAAAATAACACAGAGGAGGTGCTTTTAGCATTAATTTCATAACTTGCATTTAACTGCAGAGATGTAAAACATTATCATACAGCTAACCTGATCTGTCATGATCATAAGCCTGCCATAACGCAGGGTTTTAAGGGATTCTGGATCACTGTAGTTCTTCCTGTATTGAAGACCCAAGATCTTGATGATATTGTTGATCTCAGCATTCTCCATGATCTAGAGGCAAGGAGAATGGAAAGATTAACTTACACGTACATTTTTTGCATTAAATGGAACAAGCATTAAGTTGAGGAATGCCAATAACTAAAATAAAGTTAAAAGCATTGAGTGTTTTTCACTTAAGCAATACATCCTTAATAATGGAGAAAATTAATTATAAAATCAGCACTGAACACAAAAAAAAGCCCTGACATGAAGGGCTAAAACTGGCCTACGCCTTAAAAACACGCTCCTCAGCAACTCAGCTGAAGCTGGACTTCAGACAATCAGATTTAAGAAATCCTGGTATGAGCAGTAAAATTTATAGAAAGTACTTCATAAGAATGACCAAAAAAATGGTCAATATATACACTGAAAAATGAACTAACATAAATGCTGACACATGATTCTTACAGGCTTCAAAATATAAGTCAGTGCTTCTAGCATTTTTATGTTCCAGTCCCGAGAAGCCTGCATAATGACCAGTATCTCTCATTAATTAGATGGAGAGGAGGACTGGTAATACTCTCAAAAATCAAACTTCAAAAGGTAATGACGGCTTAAATGTACAGCAGTACACAAATCTGGCAATTAACGGGGAAAAAATGCTGGAATTTGAAATTTATTTCCATAGAATTGAAGTGTGTGAATTTAAAAATTCAAATTTAATGAACCCCTTAAGAGACCACTCAAGTTCCATATAACTATGTATTGGAAAAATAGATTTAAAGCATTTTCTTCCCGCTTATAAGTGCAGAACTAACCTGCTTGTGAGAGGCCTCCCGCACATTGAGCATTTTACCACGCAGAGGAAACACTCCATAGCGATCACGCCCTACTACACTCAGCCCAGACACAGCCAGCGTCTTGGCCGAGTCTCCCTCCGTGAGGATCAAGGTGCAGCCGCTCGAGTTTTTACCACCTGAAGAAAGGTACAAAGATAAAATGATGCCATACAATTTTAAGGAGGTAAAAACTCCAAATGAACGATATCAGCTGTATACGAGTAAAAATAAAACACATTGCCATTATTATTATTATTATTGAAGTCTTGATACAACGTGTAACTCTCAAATAAGTTATCCATTTAACTTGAACACACATTACAAATGAACTATGTTAATATAAAAGTTGGATTCGTATTAAGTATGACTTTGCATTTGCTTGGGTTTTTCACTCTTCGCGTGGCTATTTTGGGGTAATTAGGTATTAGGTGCAGTGTACCGTCTTCCCCATTTTCTTTCATTTGGTGTAGGAAAGGCAGAGCTTACAGGTTTAGATGGATATCTCATGCTGGCTGTCCAGCTCTTGTTACATGTGACCAACCAATTGAAATAAAAGTTACAGCAAAAAACATATTTTGCTTGGTCTTTACTGTATAATTATAAAAGCACTGTCCAACCAGTGTGCGAAATCCCTGTCGATATAAGGCGGGGGTCCCCATCTCCCCATTGTTGCGCAATAACGATCTTGAGACCCCCTTAAAATTTTGCTTTTGAGGCTTTCGGGGGGGTCTCATGGGTTAATCGGGTGTGTCGGACCCCCCCGTATTTCGCACAGTGTCCAAGCCTAAACTGAATCATAACTAGGACCAGCTCTGACCTCACGATTCAATCCAATTTCAGTTCACAAGTGGCCGATTTGATTCAATTTCGATTCAACTCAATTGTGCTGAAACATCTTTTTAGAATAGTCCTTTTAGAATCAAATCATGAAGATTAAGGTCAAACATTAACAAAGGTCAATGTTAATCATTTTTTCTATAATCAACAAACAAAATGGTGTACAATTCCGAACTTTAATTCTATGTTCCAGCTCAATATCACAAGTCTCAGCAATCAAGCAGGCTCTGTTAGGCCAGGTTCTTACTGAAACTACGAAATTTCTTCAAGTGCATGTACATAAAAGTGTGCCGTGTACAATGATCAGCCAATCACACAAGTATGGATACCAACAGGGCTGCGTATATCACTGAAGTGTAAGAGAATTATGGAAAAATACGAAAGATTCAAATATACAACAATGATGAAGAACACAGTGGCTACTGCCAAAGCTGGAAAGGCGTGTTGTCAGCGGATTGAAAAATATTACAGCAGGAAAACTGATGATCTAATATAAAGTTAACTTTACAGCAGTCAAACACTTCTCATCTCTGATTGGTCCAAGTGCTGTTAGTGATCGGTGAGCCTAATCATAACCTACCCCTTGTTATTAAGTAAAATTCAGCAAAAAAAGGTCACACGGAAAGGAATAAATTAACAAAACCTACTTCAGGACTTTGTGAATCGGGAATCATCAAAAAAAGCATCACAACTATTAATAAAATTAATATTTTTTCTCACCCACCCCCTACCATAACACTTATTGCTCCTCACAAAAACTGCAGATTTATAATGCAGGAAGGTGACTGCTTCAGGCTTTCCTCCAGCGAGAGCTCTTTTCTCATAAATGTTTAGAACTATTGGCACTTTACCAACAGGTCTTCTGGCAATACTGATAAATTAGTGGAGGCCTAATATTGGTCAATTTTAACATCTAACTAACATATTGGTGAGCCCTGCTCTCAGGGCAGTGATACTAACATGCGTTATGTATAATACTTTCTCTCTTAAATTCCATACCTGCATCGTTGGCATCATCCAGCTTGGGTACACCCTTTATCTTACTATGTTTGACAGCTGAGCACTTCTTGTTTAACTGTGTTTGGGCCTTGAACTTCACCCAATTCATGATGCTCTCCACAATCCCACAGTTGGTAGCCTGGAAGACAATGAGAGGGAAGGGTCTGTTAAGAGAGTCCTGTTACAGCACGGGCACAGGCAACAAAGATCAGTGTAGTCACATGCAGGCCAACAGGACCTCTGGGCAGTGGGAACTCACACTCTTGACGAACTTTTCACTGAGCGGGCAGGTAGAACCAAAGGCCTTCTGCTGTAGAGTCATGTTCTCTTTGGTCTGGGAGTCAAAGGTGGGATTTTCAATCAGGCAGTTGACAAACAGCCAAATGTGGTTTTTCACCTGGGGAAACAAGCACAGAACAGCATTATCACCGGCAGGTTTCACTCACCGAAGGGCTCTTCAGGGGCTTGCAGGACATATTACCTGGAAAGGCTTTACAGCCACACCAGCCTTGTTCTTTTTCTTCACTACTTCAATAAGCTTGCTCACAACTTGGTCCACTACATAGTCAGTATGTCGCCCACCCTGATGAGAGGAGAAGCAGTCAGATATAAAAATGTCCAGTGACAATTTTAATAACCACTTATCCAAGTGTAAAGGCCTGTTTCAAGAGTACACAATGGACAGGCCATTTCAGAATGCATTGTGAAGCCATGGTCGACTCGGGCGGGCACCTTGGTTGTAGCGATACTGTTAACGAAGCTGACTTGCTGGAAGCCCTTTTCACTCATTGTCAGGCACACCTCCCAGCGCTCGTTCACCATCTCATGCACCACCGTCAATGGGGACCCCAGTTCGTCCACCTTGTTCTTCAGGTACAGGTCCACATAGCTACGGAAACCACTGACCTGAACATAAATACAGAGGGGGACGACATACAATGAATGTGTCACAATGCATCCATTATTAGCATAATTAGTGTTATATTAATTAGAAACCAAATACCCAAAATATCAAGACTTTCTACCTCAAGTTCTTTCGTGTTTCATCTCTAACAAAAGTAGCAAATAGGTATACTTAACACTAAAACTGCTAGGGTTTTTTGACCTCGTTTAACCGCCAGCTGTAACATACTTCAGCATATCACATTTTTGTTTTCACTAATGGGCCATCATGTTAGCATACCATTCACCCACCAAGAAGACAACGGGACAGTCAGTAATCCTCAGAGCCGCAGAGCTGCTGTCATCGCAAAAGCGCCATGAAACCCATAATACAATTGTATTAACATTGTATGTTTACTTTCTTTTTGTATTCCTCATCCGCCACCAGGAAAATAAAATAAAATAAAATAAAATAAAGACTCAGTGCCACGTTGGCAAATGTACTTGAAATAAAACTGGGTGATTTGTATAAATATTAACGTAACTTTATACAGTTGTTAAAATGCAGATAAGTTTGTCATCAATGTCCCTAATTCAATACAGGACATAATACACACTGTACTGAAACAAATACCTAAAAATCATTATAAAACTAAATTTGAACATCTGTTTATATAGATTAGATCGGTTTATCCAACATTGTATTATATTCAGACTGCATCTGAAATTTTTACAGCTTTTCAGAGTAGCCACTCACACATTTTTTTGGTTAGAGTGTTAGATTCACTGCTGTTACTAACACTAATAGAACATTAGTGCAAAGAAAAGGGCTGCATACACTGGTTTACGTCCTGCTTGGCTGGTAAAGGAGTCTGACGTGCACTGGAATGGGAAATGGAAGTTCTACAGTTACCAACAAATTATATATGGGTACCCCCGCTTCAGGAACATAGACTTTCTGCCACTTCAGTTCTATAAAAGACCTACTCAGGACCTGTTTTCAGTAACTGAAGGAAACCCAAAGTGGGTTCTTGCTTTTACAAAAAAAAAAAAAAAAAGAGAAAAGCGAAAATAGCCTTTAGCAGCGAGCCAGTTAGTCATGCTTTGCATAACAATGCATCGGTCAGCAACAGATCACATATACAACAGTGGGTCCATAGGATCATAATGGAGCTGAAAAATTCCTATTGCCTAGTGACATCGTAGCAGACATAACGTCATACTCGCGTGTTTGCAGTGATGCTGGTGTAAATAAGCCTAATGCACTGCCAGTCGCATAAAAAGTGTAGCACGTAGTTATATACACTACATAATACTCAACGATATAAACAACTACGCTACTGTTTTAGGTATTTACTATACTGTACTTCTTATGGCTATTTAGGCTATACCACATAGCCTAGGTTTGTAATAGGCTAAGCCATCTAGGTTTGTGTAAGTAAACTCTCACAATGAAACTGTCCAACGACGCATTTATCAGAACGTATCAGTGTCATTTAGCGACTATTTTGATTCTGGTAAGTGAAACTACACTGTACATACTTAGGGTGCGCCAATCCAATATTTGGGATAGGTGATCCATACCTATTACCCGGATTGGGTATCGGCCATTTGTGACCAATCCGCGTGCGATAATTACCAATTTAGTTTTTGGCAGTCTGTAATTTTTTTTTTGCAAAATCAATTTGTACAATCAATTGCACAACAGCACTTTCCTATTTTAGGTGCATTTTTTCCAACATTCAAGCTGAATGCTAATGTTGCCACTGCAGTTTTTTTTTTGCCACTCAATAGGAGATTTCTGCCTGCTGTGACATCATGCATACCCTTCGCAGTAGGTGAACACAAGAACATCAGATAAGAGGGGGACGATCTGGAAGCATTTTAAACTTTTAAGAACAAATAGTAGCATAGTGATTTGAAATTTTTGTACTAAAGTAACTTATGAGAGGTGGAAGTTGTGTTTAGTGAAAAATCCCACTAGACAAAGTCTACGCAATTGTGCAAGACAATGTGAATAATATGAAAAAACAAAAGTATGATTTGGGAGTCACTAGTTTGGGCTGTTTTGCGCACTCGCTGAGGCTTGTGATACATGAGAGACTGCTGTCGCAATGAAGTCTAAGTGACGCTGTTGCCAGTGGGAGGAAAAACTGTGGGGCATTTTAAGCATTCGCCCCGTTGCTTATACCTTCCTCAAGGATATTCAAATTGAACTGCAAATGCCATAAAAATGCTTAAAACTAGATGTACAAGGTGGAAGATTAAGTTATGAATGTTTCTAATAACCTTATTAAAGATTTTTTGGCATACATTTTTCCATTTGTATTTACTAGTCCAAAATAAGTAAAAATATATATTTATTATCTTAAAATATTAAAGTAAAAAGAGCTCTTGTACTGGAAGCTACATCATATCAGCAGTTGTATATCACAATCGGATCAGAACTGAAAAAATGTGGTTCAGCCCACCCCTAGTACATACATTATTTGTACTTTACACAGGGCACATAATTACATCGTCTCTGCTTTTACTATATGTTTGTGTTGTTTTAGGTTTTGGTGTTATTTTGCAGGTTATTTTTTGAGTCTGGGAACACAAATTTTTCCCACATAAATTAATGGTAGTTTCACCATTTTCGGCTTACGAAAGGTTTCATTGGAATGCTCTGCTTTAGAATAGTGGGGGAAACCTTCACTTTAAAAACAAATCCATCTAACATACAAGATGGGCATGATTAGTATGAATTACTTATAGACGTCATAGAAAAGCAAGCGCTACCCCACAACCATAACAGACAGACATATTGCTAGTGCTCCTCTATGAAGCTGCCTTCAGAGCTTGTTGCTATACTTACAGGCAGCTTCTTGCCATTCAGGAACACTTTGATTCCTTTTGTAGAGCCAGCAACATCATAGGCCCTGCGAGTCATGAGGGCCACTGTGTCCTTGTCCAGTGTCTCCATCTTGAATTTAGATAGGTCTGGCTGGAAGGTGATGCAGGTGAATTCCTCACCATCAAACGGTTTGATCTTTGTCTCACCAGCCCGCCCCATGTTGTCATACCAAGTCTGCATTGAATAAAACAACAGGTCAGAACTACATCATCTTTTGAAGCCTCTTAGAGCAACACATTTAAGATTACTGATGCAGCGATAAGGAAATTTCTGGCTGATAACATACATGCAATACATTCCAAAGATATTAAAAAGTATTTATTTTTTGGAAAGAAAACACCAACTCTGGCATATAAGTTCCAGAGCGCTATATTTTATAACTGTATACATCTTATAACAATTACAACACAGAAGGGCTGATCATCAAGTGTGATAAATTGACATCAAATATTTTCGTCACTGACAAACTAGCGTTATTCGGCAGTGCTGGAGCCTTCTTTATTGGAATGGATTTGTTTTGCAGAAACTCTTCATAAACTTCACTGTCTCGCAATCAAATTTGTTGTGCTGTGATGTTTATTAGTAGATCCTCCTCGTGAAATTTTAGCAGAGTGATGTTTGAAAAAATGCATTTGTAATGACATTAAAATGATTCTACATTTTCCCAACTGCTTAGTACAAGGGTGTGCAATGTCACCATTTTAAAGGGAGTCATCGGCAGTAAATATCGGCTCATTTTGAACAATCAGCCAATGGCAGGTTGTTGCTGTATCTGCTGATACTGACAATTGCCCGATGCAATCGGTTTATTTATGATGAAGTTTGAGTATACAGTAGGCATCCCTCCGTATGGAAATTTGTGAAATCAGCTCCCACCTGCTTGAAAGCCTTCTTGGAATCCCGGCAGGCTGTCTCTACAGTGAATTTGGTGCTGAAGATGTTGCATAGCTTCGCACCATACCCATTACGCCCACCTGGAATAAAAACAAAGGCACTGGAAATCCATTTGCAAACGCAAATTGCAGAACTCTGTATCCAAAGGCTTGCCTGAAAACAGCCCAAATTAGCAAAAAAATTATACATGGTGGAAAGTAGTGTGATTTAATAAGAAGTGTGATTTAATCTCAGTGATATGATTCAAAGACATTTATAAGTACATAATTTACCATGAACAATACTGTTTTTCCTGCATTGCAGTACTGGTATTGTGATACCTAAAGTGGTATCAGTACTAAGGTCATAATTATGGTATCGTGACAACACCAATTACAATCCTCACCAGTAACTTTCTTTTGGTCATCATCATAGTTGCTTGATGTGAGCAGCTGCCCAAAGATCAAAGCAGGCACATACACCTTCTCCACCTTGTGCTCCACCACAGGAATTCCCTTCCCATTGTTCCACACACTGATGGTGTTGTTCTCTCTATAAAATATTACACAATTTGTCAATGGATTTAACCTTTACTGATGTGTTAAGGTGACAGCAGGTTTAATAACCCTTAAAATAGTGATATTTGTGAGCAGCAAGTTGCTTACGCCAAATCTGTACTCAATCTGCAAAATATCTATCCACCATATTCAAAATTATACATAAACAAGCATTAAAAGTATTGCAAAACAATGCAGAATTTACTTTCCACAAAGCTTGTTTCCAGGTAAATGCCCCTTACTTGGCACAGCCTCCACCCCCACCAATTCACAAGGAAGATACTCACGGATCAATGTTAACTTTGATGCAGGACATGCTCTTGTCTCGCTGCTTGTTGTCTGCCGCATTAACTGCAGTAATACATTGGATAACATTAAATGCATCTCACTGGCCATGCACTAATAGTCTTATGCACCAAACTCCCTGATCATGTTAGATTATGAAGTGTTAATATACTCATTTATATAATAAGTCATTTTTCATATTTTGCCACAGCTCCTTCATTTAGGGGTAACCTATCAATACCCATCATGTCAGAATTACTCACCAAGGATTTCATCAAAAATCTTGTAAAGACCGGGAACAAAGCTCACATCTCGGCAGTTCATTCCAATGTCTTCATCAAACACCCACATTTGCTAAACACAAAAATGATTAAACATTAAATCAACTATAACCACACGCACCAAAAGCAGGATTCATAATCAGCAGAGATTCGATTATAAGAAAATTCTGTGCCAGTATAGTTTTACATCATTTTTAAGGGACCAAGAGTCATTGACCACTTGGAACAAATCCAGTAGTATGAAAGTGTGCACATCTGACACATGGTCACCAGGGGGTGATCCCGATGGTGTCAAGTGTGAAAATGGGATGGCCACCCACCTGAGTGACTGGCTCCACGGAGCCAACATAGGTATCTGGCCGGAGCAGAATGTGCTCCAGCTGAGTCTTCTTCTGGTAAATCCTTTCCACAGACAGACGCTTGTCATCCTTCTTCGTCTTGTTCACGACTTTGTTCTCAAACAGAGCCTGGTCAAAACAGGTCCAGCACGACAGTCAAAAAAGAAAATCGCTTAAAAATCTTGCAGCCAATTATATCGTTTCTGCTGGACACCTGTAATTATACATTTTATTCCTTTTCTTCAAACTGAACGAAAGTCACAAGCAGGCCGCTAGACACTACAAATTGATAGTAAGTAAGTAGAGCTTCATTGTCATCCCAAACAATACACAAAGTATACAGTGAGACGAAATATCGTTCTCCAAGACCATGAGTGCAACATAAAACACAACCAACACACAGGACAGATCACAATGAGGGTGAGATGGGCAATCATTTTTACACTACACCTATATACATATAAATATCTGAATGTGATTGAATGTGCATATATACAGAGTAAGTAAAGTGAGTAAGTTATGTTGTGCAAATTAGACAAGTTGTGCAAGAGTGCAATATGTGCAACACGTGTGTAAAGGACCAGGTATGCATAGATGTGGACATGTTCACGATAGCAGCCATAACGGGATCATGCACAGTACGAGATCCGGAGTAACCGCTGCGTCCCACCGCGCCGCCATCTTGGCCATTATAGTAATACATTACAGTAATACATCTAGCATCGGGCGTTACATCCTGGTCAGCTAGACTGAGGAATGGGATACAGTTATCCTGGGACCGAAAACCCCAGATGCCTTGGTTACACATTTTAGGAGGGAGATTCTGTATTGTGCCCATTTAAGACGGGGGGCTTGACGGTCATATAGTCGAAAGATGGCCAGAAAGCAATCAGAAAGTTCCCTCCAAAACCTGCCGACACGATTTTCTGCCCTCTATTTCAAATGCTAAACTCCTCAGAATGGCCCAAAACGCATTTTAAAACAAAAGAAAATTCAACTGTATTTGTTTTAGGCAGAAAAGAGCGATTTTCCTCCCACTTTGACTAACCTACCTTCAAAGGACCATCGGCTTCGGATGTCATATTTCCCAAGCTTTCTTTTCAACTTCAGTATAGATAATAAAAAATGCTATAGGTCAAAACAATCTCCGTTAAATAAGAACAATTAATATATAGCTTCTCAAAAAAAAAAATAAGAGGACCAAACACTACCAAGCCAGGCGGCTATGACACAGCACCCAAAAGCACTATTCGCGAGATGCTGTAACGATTCCTTATTTAAAAATTTGAAAACTTTACGCTCCGACAACCGCACATCCAATCAGATCGCTCAGGGGGCGGAGATTTATTAAATTACCCAATCACCGCCCTTCTATCGTTTTGTCCTACATCGTCGTCTTGTGCTGCTCAAATGAAATCCTGCGAAGTGGAGTCCAGCGAACCGCGGGAGTATTGCGTTAGTGTAAAAACTGGACGAAAGAGAGTTGGTCGTGCGGTGACAAACACCATGCAACGTTTTCAACCCGAGATAGAAATCCACTTCAGAATGTGTTTAAGTACGTATTTACAGGAAGGTTTTGTACGGTGAATCTTACAGTTTCAGGTGCAGTCTAGATGAGGTGGAAAACCTTACATTTGCACAACATAGTACTACCTGTTTCTTTTGTCTTTACTCAGATTTATTATTCCTCCATCCTTCCTGTACTCGAAATCGCGAATAAAAAGCTACAACGACGACACGCCTTTTAAATTGTAGATATGAGTCATATAGTCGAAAGATTTACTTATTTTATCCTTAATTGTATAGATGCTGCATATTTTTTTATCATAACTTAAGAGGTAAGCACGTATTCCTAGAGCAGCTGGGGTTAAGCGCTCGATCAAGGGCCCAATTGGTTTGGGAATAGCACCAAGCAGGAAAGATGGGCTCTCCAAAGAGAGCTTTCCCAACAATGGACTCTTCTTCCTGTTGAGGTCAAGGAAGCGTCTTCGCTCCCTCAAGACCAACTCTGAGAGAATGAGGGGGAGCTTCTTTCCTCATGCTGTTCGGGTTCTGAACAAGAACACCACCTAGGACTGGACTCGGAACATTTCACTGCATGTCGTACTATGTATGATTGTGTTTGTGACAAATAAAATTTTAATTTAAATTGTGAAATTCTGCCTGCCACAGGATTTGAACCGTTTAATCACACTGTGTGATTACCGATTAAAGACATTTATTATAGCTTATTTTCTTGCAATTAATCTATGGTTACAGATATAATGAAATCTAAGGCTCTTTGATGTTACAGTTTTTGTCCAGCAGATGGCACACTTTACTCTAACAAGCAATCCACCTCCTCTTTTCTCCCCATTCCTTTACTACACGTTAAGTATGTCACAGCCTTATCTGTCCATCCATCCTTCCATCCATTTCCATCCCCCCCCCCCTCCAATATTATACTGCAGTGAGTCTGGAATCTACCCCAGTACACATAAGACATAAAGCAGGAGATACACTGAATGGTACGCCATTCCATCATGGGGCACTTATGCAGGATCACACACAGCAGGCAATATTTTGGACTGTGGGTAGAAACCAGAATAAATTGCAGACACATGCACAATCATGGAGAGAACATGCATAGGTGCTGCCTCCTAGAGACATAGACTGCAATGACAACATAGAGGCCCCCTACAGAAAAGGGCAAAGCAGACTTTTCATCTCGTAGAGTCTTATGTCCTTTGGGGTGTGCAGCAGACTGTTAAGCATGCCATGCTCTGTCAGTCTGTTGTTGCCAGTGTCTTGCTCTTTGCTGTGGTCTGTTGGGGGTGTGACAATAAGAATAAGGAGGCTGCAAAGCTAAACCAGCTGAGGGCCAGCACTGTAATAGGGCTGGAACTGGACACAGTGGAGGCAGTGGTGTAGAGAACGGTGAGGTCCAAACTGGGTAACAAACAACATTCATCTCCCCAAAATGCATAACTGATGCCTGAAGATGCTATTTCTTACCCACTGACATAAAACTGTACAACACTGCCTCTTCTAAAGACACTTATATTATGAATGTGAACATGCCTATTTGCACTGCATTGCCTAGCACTGTCTTTAACATTCTGCACATTGCTTGCACAGTCCTTTTTAAATTTTGTATAATTTTATAATTGTTTCTGTTTGGAGATTAATTGTCTAATCTCATGGTATTCTTTGTTGTATTTAATTCTACCTAAATAATTCTTTGTTATATGTATCTCTTTCCTGTAATGCTGGACAAAAATAATTCCCCACACAGGGATCAATAAAGTTCTGTTTAATCTTGGGCTGCTTGGGTTAGTGATTGTATTTCAGGTTTCATGTGACGGATGAAGTACATTTATCTACTTATCCATTATGGGATCGCTTATCCAGTATGGGATACCAATCCGTCACAGAAGAAGCCACATGCTTTTTCATTTTATGTCAGAAGATGCCCTTAATATTGTTATTTAGTGCACTGAATAGTTTCATGTTTGGCACATGTGAATATTAATTGTCAGTGTGAAATTTGTAACATTTCCTAAACAAAACTAGAAAGCAATACTACTTGTTCAGTTAATTTAGGAGTTTGAATCACTTTGAGATTATTAATGGTTTGGACAGCACTTATTCGAATAGTGAAGGATTTGTAGTAAGTCAAATCAGTCTGAATTAATGTCTAAAATCCTCTTTTCTACAAACAGCAGGTGTTCTTTGATGCCCGTCGTTCTAAAATTAGGGTGCTGTTATGTCTTATTCATCAGTCTTCAGATTGGTTGTTATTTACGGCAGCAAAACAGTGAGAGATGATGTTAAGCG
Organism: Mormyrops boulengeri; assembly: GCA_026781065.1. Classification (NCBI taxonomy): domain Eukaryota; kingdom Metazoa; phylum Chordata; class Actinopteri; order Osteoglossiformes; family Mormyridae; genus Mormyrops; species Mormyrops boulengeri. Next base: position 29,973,815 of record JAODLD010000101.1, on the reverse strand, counting down.
CGAAGTGTGTCCCTTGGGGTCTGGTATAAAGGTGAAATATTATATACCCAGCATTTATATAGCTGGGTGATCACTGAAGCATTCCAGCAGCCTCCCTGAAGAACTAAAGCTGGAAACCTTGTTTCCATGAGTCTGGTTCCATTACCACTTCACCTGTTGCATTATAAACTGTGAAAAATGTATGTTATTTACATACAAGACAAAACCAAGGCTAGTAAACACCTGCAATGGATTTAAGCTGTACGTATTAACATATTATTACTATCCATAAAGACACAGACTGCATCCGAAATCACACACTATGTGCTACAAACTTTAATGAGGAAAAAGTACACTTTACGGCAACGGTCACTTGTGCGATCCCTTAGTGCGCCGGTACAAGACTTCGTACACTTTCCAGATGCATTACATTACCTTCAAACTGCTGGCCTTTGACCTTTAACGACAGATGTCCTGCATAACAACAATACAGAACAAACCTCGGAAGTCACGTCTAGGATTGTGGGATTGAATAGCAAAGAGTGTTGGCACGCTTTGGATTTTGACTAGATGTTAGGGTGCCATCCAGGAAGTGTATTTAAGGCAACATTTAACTAAAACATGGAAGCTCTGGCATCTAAATGTCCAATGAGCTTAAGTCTTGCTATTTATTATAATATCTTTGAAACATTTTATCAATAGCCACCTCATTAAAATCATGTTTACATTCTTATTACATTCTTATTTACATTCTTTTTATGTTTAGATTACTTTGTTAATTACCACTCAATTAAACTGTGTCTAACGTTCTGTTCAAATGATTTGTCATCCTTTTGAAATGATCATTTTTGCTGCGATAATAGAGGGTTTATTGCAGGTTGCCCAGTGGAATCTGTTCAGTGGAAGAGTAACTAGGTAGGCATGGATCTTTCTGGAAGCTATGGATGAATTATGCACCCGCAGCACACAAGTCTGAGCCTGAGTGTGACAGGATGACTAGGGCAGGAGTGAATGATGATGGGGTCCACAGGCCCCAAGCCTGATTGTCGGCTTCTCACAGGTAAGTGTCCTTTTGGCTTCTTGGATGAACACTAATCCAGGCTCCGATGTGCCCTCTGATTACCGAGTTACGAAGGTCACCACAGCTCCTTACCCACAAGGGAAAACATGAACACGAAGGGACATGCCGATGGATGAACCTGGAAATCTGAAAATGGCCACCCATCTGGAGCTGCTGATGCGTGTCAGCAGAAACAGCTGCTTCAGGTGCCGCTGCCTGAGACTCCATTCTCATTTATTGATGGCTTTATTTCAGGGCCTCAAACATTCAGACTGTCCTCACAGCTGTGTGACGGAAACTGGAACAACCAGTCATTTTGGGGCTTCCAGAAGCCAGGTAAATATTTCCTGTTGGGGGGGGGGGGTGCACTGAATGCCACTCCTGGTCAGGTAAGCTGGGGATGGGACTGTTATCATCAGGGATGGCAGTGAAACATGCTGTTAGACAGGGAACCATGGGCACCAGGTCCTAATCAGCCTCAGGGACCTGATTTTGATCTCTGGCCTCTAGTAAGCTGGCATGATCTGATAGAGCATTGGTTGTGCTTGCCAGTAATGACCTAGTTATTTGCAGTCCTTAATTTGTTCTGGATTTTGCAGGAACTCGTTCTGGGACCTCCCTATTTCTGACTCTCTGTGTTCAGGCACCTACAATATTTGCGCCGATCTGGCACCTCTATGGTTAAAAAAAAACAAAAACAATAACATAAGAAATAAAATAGGTATTTTAATTTACAGACCAATTTTCACGCAATTTCATGCCTGTTATTAATTTCGATTTATTCTTAAAAATACACAGCATGTTTTCAGCACCGTGCTTTGTACGCCTTCTGGGACCTGCGGCCACCTCATTACCCCTCAGCGTTCATATGCCCTTCACAGTCCGGCACCTACTGATTTACAAATTATGCCAAATCTACAAACGTCTACTGTGTTTTTAGATGTTTTGCTGCCAAGACTCTTCTGGTTGAAGAAATTGCCGGTGACATTCAAGCAGAAATCGTACCTTGCCACCCATTTAAAGGTTAGCCAGCCCCTTTGTGCGCTTAATGTGGGAAAATCCTGCAGGCACAATGGATGGGGGGAGCTGACCCCTTTCTGAAGGGCAAAAGGAAACAATAGCCTGGTTTGTTTTTTTTTGTCTTGGCGTGGGCGATGGTTTCCTGCAGAGTTTTCCCATCAGGGAGGTGGCTCTGATTGCATGATTCCTGTCTCACCTCACGTCCCACTCAACATCTATGTTACCTTGGAAAAGCTGGAAAGCTTGTGGGTATTTGTGGGACAGCGGGCTTGGGGGTGTGTGTGGGTCACTGTATTGGGAGGTTAGAGAAGATCAGGTGACTTGGAGGATTGGCCACATTCAATTATCTGTTTCTGATACCAATCCTAGTCCTTGTATGCACAGTGGATGCCTGACACCACTGCCACTGTTTTCCCCCTTTGATTCATGTTTTCAGTTACCTCAGTGTTTCTATTAACAAGGTTTCAGGCAAATAAAATACCCAATCCTCTTTCCATCACAATGTCACATGGTTATGTTTGCCATCCTGATTGGAGCATTTCTTACAATGCATTGTTCATATAATACAGTTATTTTTAAGGCAGAAATAAAACTTTTGGATTCGATTCATTTTGGGTTTATGTCCATTGTTAGTCTTCATAAGGCAATAATAGTTGCTTGTGCAGAGGAGTATGTGTCAGAATGTGGAGAAAGTTCATAATTTGGCATATATTGTCTTAATAGATAAGCAAAGTTCATTCGGTGGTCACCAGCACCAAGTCAAGTCAGCCTGACCTATCATTCCTTCCTGAATGTGTTTTCCTATCTCGTGTTTTGCTTCTTATGAAAAATTCTGCAATGGGGAAAAATGAAATAAGTGGGAGGCACACCATTCGTAAAATCCAGGATTGCTTTGATCTCCTCCGGAGACTAGGAGAGAGCAAGATGGTGATGAGTTTGTGGGGGAGAGAACTACCGGCTTTCATAATTTTTTTACTCTGCCACGTGAGCAATTCTGCTTGGCTGCCCTCTGTTGACATTGCTGCAACGCTGCGGGTACATTCGCCGAAC
>JAODLD010000101.1:29907083-29970696 GCA_026781065.1 Mormyrops boulengeri | reverse complement strand
CCCCCCCCCCCCCCCCCCCCCCCCCCCCCCTTCTGTCATGCGACCACTTTGATAGGAATAGGCAGGCTTGACAGACACAGTGCTTCAGGCCCGGAAGAGCGTGCGGCCGGAACAGTCCAGCAACCTGCTTTGAGGCGAAACTCAAACAGAGGCCAGAGTCATCCATAAACAACAGGCTGCACAGGGACTGTCATTATCAACTCAGCACATCAATCAAGGCCTATCAGTCAGCTAGAGAAAATTGGGGATGCAAACAGTGATGTCTTATCAACAGAGTGTTGCCTTGTCTGTGTTTCTAGACTCAAACACTTAATATCAAAGAGTAAAGACGAGCTGGGTATGTTGATGCAGCCTTGGACTGTTATCACACTGGGGTCATCTTTAATTTCAGATGTATAAATGGAAAACGTGAATTTGTACACATACACATATAACAAGTGAATGAAGCCACAGGTCTAATAGGATACTCTCTGGTATTGCTATTATTTATTTTTAAAATCCTTGTTTTTTTACCTTAAAGGCAAAAGGGTGATTGTATAATGTCTGGCTTGCAGCCGTTAGCTGTGTGGTGCACTCAGCCTGCCAGGAGCCAGGCTCAACCTTGCGACCCCCTTTATTGCAGGGGGGGGGGGGGGGGGGGCACTGTGCTGGGGAGCTTTTCTGAAGGGTGGGGCTGTCGTGTGAGACGCACGTAACCCCGTGATCCCAGAACGGTTAATGTCGGGTAGTCAAGTCGTGCCTTTGGAGAGGCAAGGTGTTGAAGTGTGGTAATGATTTAACAAGGCACTTAGTTCATACCTGGGGGCTTGCTGGGGCTGCAAAAAAACAGGAGCTGGTGTAATTTTCAGCTTCACGAGCCAAGCAGCAGGTCACCACCGTCCTTTCCTTTAACACAACATTTCAGTTACTCCTTCCTCTTGGACAGCTACTCCCCCAAAGGCTTTGTCCTGGTTTCCATTTTGATGAGGTTGACATCATTTCTTAATTAGCGCATGGATGTTAGCGGGTTTATTTTCATCCAGGGTCCCACATGCCTGACGGGATGGGCGAAACACTTGGATGTAATGCCCCGTCTTTCCTTGATGGACATCATGTGTTAGTTTGAAATTATAATTGGGCATCAGGACCAGGATGATACTATTGGATCTGAGAAAGGAGAGGGACAACTAAACCTTGGCCCTATTCCCTTTGCTGTTGTGAAGTGGGCATCTAGCCTCTAGCATCTAGCCTCCACAGTTATCTGAGAGGAAATTCAATAAGTACCTCCATCAACTGCCCAGCCCACCCCCACAACACCCGGACTGAGGCAGGAGTGGAATAGGGAACGCCATCACAAGGGGAATGTCCCCCAGGCCATGCTGGTGTATGTTACATTTTGATGTGAGTTCTTGACAAAGTCTGCACTGCTGAACCCCGGGGGACAATCTGGGCAAGTGCCCAAGGAGATCAGGCTCTCTGGCAGAGGTGTTTGTGCAGCGAGGGTAGTCTCATGGTGCCTGACAGACTGAAGGACGGATTCCCCTCACCGGAGGGCTGTCAAGCTCTGCACCTACAAAGGCATCCAGCGAATCAAACAATCAGCTGCTGGCCTGTGGAGGTGACCGGGACTGACTCCCCCCAAGGCAGCACCTAATGGAAATATAATCGCATTTTCTGCCTATTTCATCTGCATATGAGTATTCGTCCCTTATTCCCATCCGTATCTGGTTTCCAGGGAAAGACATGGATAGTCACGTGATTTTCAGATCTAAAAAAAAAGTTTAGTGTCCGTGTGTAAATCGCTGGCATTTTTATTCCCAGAGACAAAGTCAATCTTGAGGTAGAAATTTGCAGCCTACCCATTTACTGAAGAGATAAACTGTATTACACCACAGCATAAACGGAAAAAATAAACTTAGCGAATGGGAATAGTGTTAGTGTGAAAGTACATTATGGAATCTGAAAGCTCTATAATTTTATCTGTCTTCCAGCAGCTTTAGCAGCAGACAGTCATTTTCCTATAGCCTCCTCCAGCTCACATCTTTAATCATGGCTGGGTTCGAAGGACAATCCCAGAGGACAGGGAACTACATTCATTATCAATGCATTGAAAGTGAGTTAATATTAACTGACCAGCTTCATTTAAACTGTTTGAAATCTGAGTCTGTGGCTCTGCTAGATCTATTATTTTTTAATGGGATTTTCTCACTAACATTCTGTAATTGTGAAGAAGTTGAGTAGAATGTGAGACGGCAAAGAAATAATGATTGCCTATGAGATTTTTTTTGCAGAATTTATTCTTCTCTTCTGTCTTTGATGTATGTAATGCCCGCCTGCTAAGCCAGTACCTTGATTCAGTGTGACCAGGACAGTGTGGCGTGCATTTCGTGTTGATGCCCTATGAGACACTTGGATCACCGTAGGTCCAGATTGTGTCACGTACTGATGCCAGGATGCAGAAACTCTGACACCTTCATTTGACTTGCCCCTTCTTTGTTTAAGGCGCTGGATCGCATATGAAACCTCAGAGAGCGTGTGAATAAATTGTGTTACTCTAATAACGGTAAAATCACAGTCGAGCAGGTTTGCATATTTTTGTCATGAAAAGTGCGCGCAGTGTGTTCTCGGTTTTGGCATTTGAGCACCCCGTCAATGTGTGTCATCAGACGCTCAGTCCCTAGCCCCCCCCCCCCCCCATCACTGGAGTCATTGCACTGATTGGACCTCCTTATCAGTAGGTGGCAGGCAGGAAGGCAGCGCAATGGATCCATGACCTCAGCAGGCACCCCCAGCTGAATCGACAACAACCTGCAGATTATTATACACAATTAGCAACTTTGTCAGGTAATTGTGCTTCAATGGCTGCGTGGTATGAATGTCAGAAGCAAAATAAATGCCAGTATATGTACAATCCATATTTATTGCGTGTACTATGCACTCTATAGCATTATGAGGTAATGAATTCCAATATGTACATTGTATATGCCTTTTTACAGGGCTTAATTCATTAATTAATTCATCTGGCGAAATTAATAGGCCATGTTTCACTTATCTGACATTTGAGTTGATTGGGAGAACAGCATCACGCGCACACAGAGAAATCCACTTTTTGGCCACTACAATAGATGAGATTGCCATCTAGATAATGAAAAATATCTAACAGGGTAAGTGTCTTACAGTTTGATGGAACTGACAGGTGTAGATAGAAAATAATGCATTGTTATGTGATTAAGTAATTAACAGCGCATTATCGTGTTAATGGATTATTTGTGTGCGATGTTGTTCAAAGTCAGTGTGCTGCGGCTCCACATTTAGTGATAGTCGCAGTTGGTCTCTGCGTTCTTTACGAGCTTTGGCACCCAGAGTTTACAAATTAAGCACTGCCTTATTCTCTTCTTGCCCTGTATTGCTTGTCTTTCATCCCGTAATTACACAATCTGTCATAGCCTGGAGTACATCCCAGGAAACACAAGGCAAAGGATTCCCTGGATGGGATGCTGTCAAAATGCCTATTTTAACCCTGAGGGTCGTATTCACCCAGGACAAGAAAGGACAGGACAGGACAAGACGGTCCTCTCCATAAGACAAACTCCTTCATTAGTCTCCTGTACTCCGATTCCATTGATGTCATATCCTACATTAGAGGACCCATCAGAGATCTTCTGTAACTGGCAAGAGCTGGTGTTGTACTGCAAGTCTGATGTGTAGAAGGTGAAAAAGAAGGGAGACAGGACACTTCCTTGAAGTGCCCCAGTGTGGCTCGCCACCATCTCCAACCCACAGTCCTGGAGCCTACCTAACTATCATCTGTTAGTCAGGTAGTCCATAATCAAGCTATATTGTCCTGAGCTTGTTCCCCAATCGCAGAGGCTGGATGGTGTTAAAGACACTGGAGAAGCCAGAGAACATGATCCTGATTGTGGTGACGGCTTCATCCAGGTGGGAGTAGGTTCTGTGGAGCAAGTGGATCAGATTATCATCCACATCCACGTGTCTGTGCTGTTTCAATACCTGACTTTCAAAAGTCTTCTTGATATGTGAAGTGAGGACCATCAGTCTGAAGTCCTTAAAGTTGCTGGGCGCTGTTTCTTTGGCATCAGGACCACACAGGATGTCTTCCACAGCTGGGACACCTTCTGTAGACTCAATGAGAGGGATAATAGGTGCTGGGGCAGCCCACAGAGCTTCCTGGTGGATGTATACAGTAACCTTGGGTTGATTGCATCAAGCCCCGTAGCTTTGCCTATTTCAATTTTCTTTTTTTTTGGTGTTTTTGGTAGGAAATTAACAGGTAGTGTGAAGGTTGTGGAGGAGGGACGGGGCAGTGAGGGGCCTGAAACTCCCTCAGCCAACACACTGAATTTGGTGATGCTGGAGGAGGGCTGGCCTGGCAAGTGAGAGTCAAATCTGTTGAAGAATTAGTTCTGTCTGTGCTCCCTTCCACCTTACTACCCATATACATTTACTGCCTTCCATTTTCATTCTTATAGCTTTTGAACTTTGTTTCATTTTGAGGTTTTGAGTCAGAATTCAAACTGAAACTTTTAAAAGATTTTTGAGCAAGTGAAAAACTGGTTAAAACTTCTTTGCGGCTGGTTCTACATTATGGAATAATGAACACACTTTGTGATGGAAGACTGGTATGGGACACCCCCTTGTATAGCATATGCACCTCAAATTCCCTTTGCTGAACTGTAGGGGTCTATCCATGACAGACACTCTGAGACCCAAAAATTGGAGAACCTGGAATTTATCAGAAAGATCAGGCAAACAGAACTGGAATTGTCAGGCTTATCTCAAGATCATAGTCACGAGTCCAAACAGTTCTGAATCAATCCTACAGAACAGCGTGCAGGTTTCAATCTCTGACCAGCAAGGCACCACTGAGGTACAATGAGCAAGTTACCGTCCCCAGGCACTGCTCCCTGGGTGCTGAATTAGCTGCCCCCTGCTATATCACATATGGGTTAAATGCAGAGAACACATTTCATTGTTGTGCACTGTGTGCTGCGGTGTGTCAACAATGACAATTAAATTCTAAATGTGTGTACAGCCTTTAATGAGGAAACTTGATCAGTCAGGCCACGACATACTGCTCTAAGCTTTGCTCCTTGTACAAGTTGAAACTAAAAAAGAAAATCCCGACTGGCTTACTCACAGTTCATGTGTAGCTGTCTTCATCTTTATTTTGTCAGACACAGGAGACCCAGTAAAATAATGTAATTAATTGCAATCATTTTGTTTCAATGTATCTTCACATTTCATCCTTACACTTTAAAATCTCTTTGATTCAACGCTTCTGCGTTCTCTGTCCTCTTCACTGAAATTATATTCTAGAAAATTGTGTATTTTCACCTACAAATTATACTTTACATAGAATGTAGGCCTATATAACAGTCTGCTATAATTAAAACTACTATGTTGATTCATAATGGAAATGGCTACTTTTTTCCACTGAACAGAAAATACCCTTACAGACTTGATATGCCTACAGACTCAAAGCTGTCACGTAGCACACCGGGGAAAAAAGAAAAAGCTGCACGTTGGTTTTCTTTCCATATCAGGTATGGCTGATTGTTTTGTTGTAGTCACACTCCATAATGTCACACTCCATAGCTGCCAATTTCCGATTGCTACTGGTGGGCTGACAAGTTTAGCGGTTGCATGGAAACTGGAGACGGAGCAGGCTGCGGCCGCTGGGTGCATTTGCATCGCCGCGGGCGAACTGGGCGTGCAGCTTTTCACGGAGGAGCGCGCTCTGGATGCGGAGAGGGCGCGACCACTTTGCCGACTAGTCTCTCCCTTATCCCACTCGGACTAAATAAATACAGAGGGATCAGATGCCAAGAAGCGGCAATTTGTATCGTTTAAAAAGACTGAGATAACGGAGCAGGGCGATAAAACAAGAAATCCAAGGCAGTGCCTTCAAAGAAGAAAAAGAAGTTTGTTCAGTTTGGCAATAGAAAATGCTTTAACCCACCACATGATAATTTTGCTGTACGATTTTTAAATGGATTGATATGATTACAACAGCATTTTTCCACTGGCAACGTAAAACGGACACCAAGGATCCAGCATTATTACCAAGTCATCAAACACAAGAGAAAATACTCCTGGTATCTCACCGGGGGTCTTTGGAGAAAGCCTGTGTCATCGTAGCATTTTTTCCCATTCAAATACGAACTTGGTTTGTGTATCTTCTTATCAGGCTGCATGCTGCATATTTTATCTGGATACTGACTGTTTACTATTTACACGTTTCTTTCCGTGAAAATAGGAGGGTGTGAGAGCCTGTTGCTTTCTGGAAACGTACCTACCTTATATATCTGGTAAGGCTGAATATAGCCTATATATCTGTATATACATTATATATACAATTATATCTTCACATAGTTTCTCATTCATCACGGAGTTCAGTAAATAAATAAGAATGTTTTACACTACACATTTTAGGGGTTATAAGAACGAACCGCTGATGTTAACGCATAAAGCTCACGTTAATTTGTAATCTGTCTCATTCTTGATTAAATCGACTGACAGACTCCATTCGTTCAGCATAATGAAAGCAATAAATCAAACACGGCGGAGAGAATCGGTTCATTCAAACAGCCATTTACATTAATTCTGCTGGATTTGTTAAGTAGTTTACGAAATACGTTGCTGTCCGCGGTTTACGTGGATGGTTGACTGAAGCGTATCCGTCGCACGAAGTAGTATTAAAAATGTTTTTTTCTTTAATTAGGCTATAAGTAAAACGGACGAGGGGCATAAGTTAAATAAATTGACGAACTTACTATTTAATTCGACATTTGCGCCATGTCCAGCTTTTTAAAACACATGAAATCATGTGTTTTAAAAATTCTTCCCAATCCTGAAACAGGGAAATTGGAAGCACCGGTAGCCTGACGGCTGTCCACTCTTTCGGTGAGTAGGTGCTCAGGGGACACAAAACGGAATGCAGTCCATCCATATTTCTATACACAGTACTTAACATAGCATCGGTCACAAAAAGGTGGGGATCGATGCTGTTCAGTCTGCCGGCAACAAAGGTTAAAATGTCAAAGCCGAACGACTGTCCTAGGACCAGCAGTCAGGAGAGAGAGAGAAACAACGGGGCTGCCTTTCTGTCACGCTTCGTGATACTGATAGTGTAGCTAATAAGTGCAAATGCTTTGGTTAATTTATTTATGTCGGAGGATAACGTTTAAAATGGAGGCGGGCTGGTGCATTAAGCACCTTTTTATTGGCCTGTCCGTGCCAGTAGCCTGGTCTTTGGCCATACGAAATTAATCAAAACAAATTTATTTTCAGCAGTGTTTTACATGTGCTTACTTAGCAGGTTAGAAAAGTCTAATAATTTAGGAGTTTTTCTACACAATTTTTGAATAATGATTTTTTTTTAATAAACCAAGTGATCATCTTTATTTAAAGGTCAAAAAAATGTATGTAACATTTAGATAACATTTTTATTCTTCTTGCTTGATGCTATGAATAGAGCCAGTGGGAGTCCTGACATTACATAGCACCAGAATAGCTCCTGCCTATGTCAGCGGTCACATTAACAAAGGCCGGGCCGGGGTTATCAAAGGCCATGTTATCCCACAGCTATGCACCCCAGCGGGGGGGGGCAGTGCAGGAATGCCTCACTCTGTACCCCCTATTGCTACAGCATCTCGAATAGTGCCCTCTCTAAACATCTGCAGCCACTGGTTTACGGCAACCAGCTAGTGATCAAGTCACTTCAACGTGAACTTTACACAGAAAAAAGCTTACATGCACGACAGTTGCATTTCTTATAACAATGTCATGATCTCGGAGTTACAGGTTCAACCTGAAGCGTTTTGTGATCCAGATGAAAGCTGCTTTGTGTGTTTGTTCAAGTAGATTCCTCATTCCACTGACCGTACCTGACCCATGCAGTAATTATATCTGAATCTGATGGCTTCACTAACAAACCGTTAGCTGTGTAAAAATGTCTGCCTTGTTTCTGCCTTCAACTCCTTTGCAGCTGAATGCCCTCATTATTGACCTCTCTTACTTGCTTTACTCATCCATCTTTTTATCTTGTCTTCCTAAAGATGTCCTCTTTCTCATTATTCCTTCTGAGCTTTTTCTTATTTTATCCTCGTTTCCGTCCGTCCTCCCTGCCCCTCGGGGTTCCTTTATGTGCTTTTCTCTCTCTCAACCTCTCTTGCCCTCATTCGGGGTTTTCCCTTCACCTCCTGTCTTCCTGCACCTCCTCCTTCACACTTTACCCCCAAACCCCCTCCCTCTTCCAGGTAAATGCCAAGACAACCCGTCGTGTTGTGGAAAACCTCGTCTTACATTAACCAACTGCCGCTTCTTTAATAATATCTCCTTCATCACTCCAACTCCCCCCGTCCCCGTCTCCCATCCAGTAATGTGTTTGGTTTTTCTTTCCCTGTAATTAAAAATTATGTACTGACACTTCAGCCTCTCTAGGGACTACCTAAAGCAGATATGAAATGTTCTTTGCTCTCTCCACCCAAATTGGATTTTTCTGTTTACAAATCATTATTTCTTGGCATTTGCTCAGCATGTGAGTCATGATCTCATTAGGAGCCTTCTGTAGATGACACCCTGTTATGTTCTTCTAAGAGGAATCGATTTCATTTTCAGTCTCCATAAGTGGATCGTTTATCGGCTACAGTTTTTACAGTCACTTCAAAATGTAATCCAATTCATCCTTCATCTTTTCCTGGTATTTGGAGCAGTCGAAATTTAGGGATAGGCAGAGTTGGCTGAGGCTGATGTTTGGATGTAGGACAGAAAGTTACCCTTTTTTTACATGCACAACCTAACCTCTCTCACAGCTTTAGTGCTCACAGAAACGGGCCGCTTCAGCAAAAATGTTGCAAATTTATTGGTTTCATAACAAATGTCCATTGACAAGCAATCTGCATGTATCTTCCACACATATCTTTCTTTTTATTGTCATAATTTTTTGACTGACTCATTCAGTTCAATTACAACTGTAGTCACTGGCTCCCAAATACAAATATTTGGCATTTTATGTTATTGCAAAGTTGTTACCAATTAAAAAAAATATTTTTTTAATTTTAACCCAAAATGACTTTTCAAACTATAATTTGGGTTTCAATTTATTACTACTTGAAATTAATGTTTTACTTAAATCTACTGGTTGTTTCTAATGTGATATATATATGTGTATATATATATATATATATATTTAAACAAATAAGTAGTGATTTTTGTTGTAAAATCCATACATTTGCAATGTTTTTACTCTATTTAAAGCAAGCGTTCCAAGAATTTCTGTGAGCACTGTATACATTTTTTCATTTCCATGTGGTTGGAGCCTCAGCTTTTTGTAACATTTTTTTTCATTTACTAGTCACTGTTGACCAGTTCTGGCGCAAGGCAGGGCAGGATAGGGAACAGATGACCTAATTCAGCAGCTATGGGTGCAAAGCAGGGAACAACCCAGAAAGGTGTGCCAACCCATCGATGTTTAAAATACAGATTTAAATTCAGTTACATTCAGAACTGACTCCTAAAATGATCTGCTTGTTAAATGTCACAGTGGAGAGAGCAGCAGTGCGAGAAATCCTCATTCCCCTGTTTTTCTTTGGAATGTGATGACAAAAATACCCTCCCCTACTGGGCCGCTTTCTAAATCGAAGTGTGATTATGCCGATTTTTAAATATCCACCACTAAAATGGGTCAGCAGGTCCAGCGGTAATATGCTGAGAGAGCCTGCCTTAATTCTACTGCTGTAGCCCGTGTGGATGTAAACGCAGCTCTGCACAGCCTTGTCCTCGGCCTGCCCTGGAACAGATAGATCCCTGCCTCTTTTTTCATAGCAATTAAACCAGATCGCCTCCATCTGTGCATGAAATAACACACTATGGCTCTTGAGCACTTTTGCCATCAGTCACAGGGATCGTTTTTAGGCCAGGATGTAATTTGTGTCACATCAGTCATTCAGTTTTTCTTCCTCCGCTTTCCTTTCCCCAGTTTCGCGCAGGCTGACCGGCTGGAGGAGTGTCTCACTCATACCCTCTGTCTCTCCCAGCTGCTTGGGGGCTGAGTCCTCCCAGGAGCATGCCGGTATCCCATCATGCCACTGCCCGCAGACCGGCTGCTGCGCCACTCGGTGGTCACGTGTCTGCTGCTGCACAGCCTGGTGCTCATGGCCTTCTGCTTCCACCACGCAGCCACCAGTTGCTCCAAGAGGTGCTACTGCTCCGAGAGCGAGACCTGGGGGAAGACGGTGCGTTGCAGCAGCCTGCGCCTCACCGAGGTTCCCCAGGACATCCCTAATGACACCCGCCGCCTCTACCTGGACTTTAACCTCCTCACCACCATTCCAACCAACACCTTCCTGGAGCTCCCTTTACTCAGCGAGCTGGATCTCTCCCATAACGAGTTGGTCCAGCTGGAGCCCGGGGCCTTTCAAGGCCTCACAGAGTCCCTCCAGTTCCTGGACCTGTCCTCCAATAAGCTCATGACGCTGAACCCGGAAGCTTTTGCACACATCCGGGCCCGCGCCAACCTCACCTACAACCCATGGCACTGCGACTGCAACCTGCAGAGGGTAATGCCCCTGCTCGACCTGGAGCCCACCTCTCTAGCCGGCATCGTGTGCCAGACCTCGGAACCCGAGGACGTAGGGGCCCAGGGGACGCCCTTCCTGCTAGCCAAGGACCTAGACCTCTGCATGGTGCTGAAGAAGACCACCGACGTGGCCATGCTAGTCACCATGTTTGGTTGGTTCACCATGGTCATATCGTACCTGGTTTACTACGTGCGGCACAACCAGGAAGATGCGCGCCGCCACCTGGAGTACCTCAAGTCCCTGCCCAGCAAGCAGGGCAGGTCAGAGGAGTCTTCTACCATCAGCACTGTGGTGTAGCACAGGGATTCTTAGCATTTCTGCCCAGCTGTTGCCCATTACAAAGTGTCGGGGGGTCCCCCTTGGTAATTTTTGCCGACCGTGAGAAAGTTGCTCTCGGTAGTATTTTTTTGGCCGGCAAAATGTATTCACCAAGTCACATTTGCCTAATACAGATTTGGGGCCCACTAGTGGCTGCTTGCGGAACCCATGGCCCGGGGACCAGCGGTTGAGAAACCTTGGTGTAGGGGTACCAGGAGTACTGGGGGGGCAACTGCCGGACTCTGAGGTCCTGGTGACGTGGCGGGCCGGTTGTGCCGCGGCGGCGGCTAAACATGGTTTACCTTTGCACTGGTGTGGAGGGTGTAGTGGCTCCGAGAGTCCATGTAGGAAGTAGCGGGTTATCTAATTCAGATTAATAATTCATCCCAGAGCAGCCTATTAAGATCCTGCAGTAGCTGAGTGGCTCCCCTACTGCATGTGCTCAGGAAGCGAAGATACAAACTGCAAGGGTCTCATCACTGCAGTGTTCACTCAATGCACCATCCTGGAAAACCGAGTGACGGGCCACCCGAGATTCCTGGCAGTTCCAGCAATACGTCCCCCCTCCCCAGGAGTGAAGACTGACCGCACACTTATATCTCCCAGAGCCCTCCTTCCAACATCAGATTGTCTTTCCATATAATGTCATGTTGAACCAAGATCGCACATGTATGAACTGGATGTATGCTGCCGTGTTCATATCTCCAGTCAATCTGGCTTTTTTTGATTCTTTTGTTGCATTGGATACAATGTTTCTAACAAGTTTTAACTTTAATGTCAGTTAAATAAACCAAATGGAAGCTTCTCCTCGTTCGTCTTGTGATCAGATTATCTCAGTCTATGCATTGCTATATCGATGGTGTGCATTATTGACAAGTAGGACACGCTCATACATTTCGAATGTCTCTGTCTTCCTGTTGGGCTAAAATGTGCCTTTTTTTTTGGCATGTTATGCCTACAGCATAGATTTTCTGCAGGGTAACAATTATGGTAATTATATTATTTGGTAGTGTTTTTTTTTTTATTCCCTCAGGATTATTTTCGGTTGTTGTATTGGTCTCAAAGACATTGCCTGCTTTATTTGGTTCATGGTACTGAACATCAATTAATATTTCATGCACTAACCCATTCCTGATTCAGGAGCAAGAATTCCGTTTTAAATTCCCAGGCGACCACAATGTCCATGTGCTGAGTGACACGAGAGTAAAAGGGCAGAAATTTCCTGCTGGGTCCCCTGTTGCGGTCTCTAAAACATGGGGCTGTAGAGTTCCCTGTGGCAGGCGTAGCTGAGAAAGTCAGACCCTCAAAGTCACGTTTTCATGACGCCCAGACGGCATCACCACATCTTGCAGCTGCTCTTCACCCGTTCTTTCCACCGATGGTCATTCAAGCAAGAAAATCAATTTCTTATGTCCTCTTGCAGTTGACAGCAGTCACTGCTCATTCCCAGTACAAGCTGGAACACTTAAGCTCAGAGACATGTACCTTAGTTTTAATCCATGTTGTTTGTCTTTCCTGATCATTGCAAAGCAGAGGAAAGGCCAACAATGAAACCTTTATGTAGGTGTTCAGTTCAGTCACAAGTGAGGAAGCATCTAGAAGGAGGGTGACCGTAGTCTGGCGTTTGTCCCGTGGAAAGGTGCACGTGACCAGAAAAGTTCCCCTTTGCGGACAGGTGTCAGAGGTCACGTGCACTAGCACTGCCACCAAGAAACTGGAAACATCTTCTGGAATTACCAGTGAGCAGGTACATGTTCTTCTTTTCTCTCTAGAAGGGTCCTCACCCAAATTCATTCCCAAGCAACCAGACTCAGCACCAGAAGCAGTAGGGTCTGGCAGAGACAGTCTCAGTGGGTCTCAGAGCTACACAGAACACAGAACTCGGACAGCGCCCACAGAAAGCCTGGCACATCCTCACCCTCCCAATATGCAGCCGGGCCCCCCCAGCCACGCCAGCCCACAGACTGGTCACCTGCACGCGCGGGTTTTTCCCTGGGATGATGCATGTAAATAATATTGCCTGTGAAATTTGACTCATGCACCCTTCCACGCTGTCAAGCTTGTCGATTGCTGTTCGGTCTCTATCGAGTAACGGGTAGCGTTACAGCAGTGTCGGTGTGGTGGAGTGATGCTGTCAGGTCTGCCGGATGTCTCTGCTCGCCACGTGGGACTGGTGAGGACGTAAAAGGTCACCTCCTCGGGTGGGGAGACACCGGCCTGTAACCTTAAATTATGGACATACAAATGTGAAACTGAATAACAAAATAAATGAACAAATAAACAGCCTATTGAAAAGGAAAAACATTTTTTTTACATTTTCTTTATGGGTACTGTATACCATATTTTTATCCTGCATATTTCAATATGTTGATTTGACCGGTTTTTGATGAGCCAGAATTCACAAAACTAGTCAATAGGCCTTTGTCCCAAGAGGCTGTGGTTTAAGTCCAACAAAGACTAACAGCAGCTTTCAGCTTTTACCTTTTTTTAAGATATTGACTTATTTTAAGGGCAATCAAAGTAAATCTGAAGTTCCAGCTGCCATGGCAAACATCTGATGGTGTCCTTTAAGGAGAGAGTGTCAATAAACAGTCTATGGATTCTAAGACTGACAGCTCTTCCCACAGAGACTCTATTGGCGCTTTTCTACTGCCACCAAGAACCGAGCCGTACCCGAGCCGTACTGCAAATATATGGTGTAAATTATGTGAGCCGTACCCGCGCTGACATGGCCCCGCTTACTTGCAGGGTCGAAAACATGACCAAATCGAACTGGTTGCGTCACCACCATCTTATTGGTTGAAATGAGATACTGTTGATCTACGTCAATCTGAATGGATTATATGAAGGAACAAAGAGTATATTCAATATAATATTCATTCTTCGTAGTATCACACATCACACATGTATTTATGTATTCCCGATAACTTGGAAAATTTCCAACCTCCTACTTAAGAAAGTACTAGAGGACAGCTAAACGGAATGCATTTGTGATGCAAATTTACACAAGCTAATGTTAATTCCGTTAGTGTTCGATGCAGCAGTTCTCACAGATGTAAAAATAAGCATATAGGAATTGTAAGCAAAAGTAGTAAAGATGTCCCAGTGTTCTTGGTTGATCATTTGAATAAAGTGTTAGCAATTTATGATCATAAGGAAGTCAGAGAGAGAATGGGAGTTCCATTAGGCACCATTAGGGTGCTAAGGAGGTACCTGAATTTACAGTGCCCAGAGAAGTGGCCATTTCCTCTCACGGGAAATCTCTGTCCTGTCCTGCCCCATCCCTGCCTCAGGATCCTCACACTCCAGGGGGTCACTCTTTATATGCAAATCACAACACCTACACACAGCACCTTGCTGGGGGGGTCTTTTGGGGTATAAATGAGGGTGAAGAATTGCCCTTAATTTGTATTTGAGATGCCTTTCAGTGCCCAGTGTATGTCTACACTGTATTACATTATATTATTTTTACAGTTCAATAAACCACCGTTTTGCTGAAACATGACTCTGCAAGTGGATTCGTTACAGTAATTCATGATGTACACCAGTAAATAAGTGTGTCTTTGGTTTTACGTTAATGTCGCTCACCAAGCCCACCATCGCTTTACCAAGCTGACCCATCTGCAGTGGAAAACCGAAGCTAGCTGGAACCGAGCTGTAACTAGTCCCTCTTTGTGGTATGGCTCCGGTATGGCCAGGTTCCTGTATGCTAGTGGAAAACTGGCAAAAATTATCCTGCCAGTGATTCTACTCTCCTGTGGGGTGGCCTGCACACATGTGGTGCCCGGAAAGGCACACTCTCCGGCCTTCCTCAGTGACTGCAGAAGAGTGAACATGCAGGCATCAATAGTCGAACCAGCATTCTGAATTCCCTTGGCAACAATGTTTGTTTTTCTTTTGGGCTGCCTTTTATTCCTTCCCCCCATTCACTCCTCACCATCCATCACCAATACGGAAAACTCCTCCTTCTCCCCCACTTAGGTGAAAAACAATTGCAGTTGCCTAGAGCCTAGCTGAGACTCAAGGACAGTGTTTTTGAGAAACAGCGTGCAACACTTCAATCAGATCTTCCTGTGTAGTGATATAAAGTCTGTCTAAAAACAAAGTTTTGGCTTATAAGAAGCGCATCATTCTTCACGAATGGTCTCTTCCCGTATTGAATCCTTCAGGTAAAACAATGTGACTGCAATAGCATGCGTGCTGTGCCCTAAGTGTTGTTTCATTATATTGGAATAGCCATCTTTGTCACACAATCATAGGTGAACCGCAGGGGAAGTCAGGCTCGTGTTGACAACAGCATCATCCAAGTGTTTGCTTCCTGGAGAACATTGCAAATAGCAGCCCTTTTCTTGCAAGCACAGAGTTTAACAGCGACAAAACACTGATACACAGCATCCCATCCTCTGACATGTTTTTATCGTGGTTAGTTACAAGGGCGGGAGTGGGCCAGTAACCGATCATTGCAGCTCAACAGTGGAGCAGGCAAAATGCAAACAAGTTCCACTGGTCAGATAACAGCATCGTTCCTACCACTTACGCTGCAGTTAATTCAAATTTCAGAATAGTTTGCCTTCCAGCAGAGACCAAACAGTGAGCCTCTTAGCCTGCCTCGCAGACACAGTACACTGGTGTGAACATTACCACTATGGGCTAATGGGACACAAAGAGCCGGATAGAATGACACATTCAATCTAGCAGAGCACAGCACCGTGCCAGATTGGGTTGCAGATTAAAAAGTCCCTAGGTGGATCACCTTGGAGTGCTAAACCTTGAAGTGCAAGGACGGACACGAGAGGAGCTGGTTGGGGCCATGTGATAAGCGAGCACCTGAACATCTCCACCAGGTCTATTTTCAGCGCCACCCCCAACACACACCCAACACCATGACCAAACATGTAGGGTTGAACAAGGATGCGGAACACTGGCCAACCACCACTGAGAACCTTTTATTATTATTATTATTACTATTATTATTATTATTATTCCTTTCCAATATGGAATTAGTTGAAAACTCCATTAGTGCAATTTAACCAGTATTTAAACCAACAATGGACTTATGTGGGTTTTGTGTCAAGAATACATATTACAATTTCCCCAAGCAGTTTTTAAAAATGTTTTTATTTCACTCTATCTATTATTATTTTGTGAAAATTAAAACTGACACACATCAGCAAATGATATTTAATCAATTTTGGGGGAAAACTTGCTAAATCTAAGTAAAGTGTTGAATCAGGGTTTTAATTCCAGCGAAAGTACCTGATTATCAATACTGTATTTGAAACCAGTATTACCAAGATAGTATTTTAATTCTATATTACTGCACACAAGTTCAAAGATGTTGCCAGCACTGTATTTTAATTTTAACACTTTTTGCAAATCTCAGAATACACATGTAATCTCAACAATATGAAGAAGGTCAGAAAATGTCCATAATGTCCAGTGTATGTATGTGTCAAAATTAAGAGACCACTTTATATTTCTTAAAAATCTGCATTTGTAAATCTTGGTTTAATCCTGGTTCAGCTAGCAGAAGGCTATACTGCGAGGCAGGCTGCTTCCAGACTCAACGTATCTAAGACAGCAGTACACAAGAACAAGGTGAAGCAGGAGACACTGGGAACAACCAGAAACCAGCCAGGTAAGGGGCAGAAGCAACATTCTAATGCCAGAGATGACCGTTAACTTATCTGGTGGTGCCTCATAAATTGGAGGTTGACCTCAAGTGACCTTCTAAAAGAATGGGAAACATTAAGTGGTGTGAAGTGCACTGCTAGGACAAGTTTGTTACAGGCTCCTAGAAGCAGGACTGAAGACCCAAAAAGCAAGGAAGAAGCTCTTCATCAATGAGAAGCAGGGCTTGCCTGGAGTTGGCAAAAACATAGGCGCATTCATATAGATTAAGAAATAAGTGAAACTGAAAGTTTTGCTGTTAGTCTTTTCCAGAGATGTGCATTATAGATGCATCCGGTATATAACCGTGGAGCTGGGTAGTTTTATGAAAAAATGCTCGCTGTTATTACACCGCAATGCTACATTGGGATATGAAATACAAACTGGATAAGAAACAAATAAAACAAAAAAGTTCTAACTAGTGACTGAAACCGTAAAGCACACTTTTTTGTAAAAGCCAGCCATCACCGCTGGGCTGCTGGCGTCTGGGTCTTTAAACATAACTGGGGACCCCTTAGGAAAACAGAAGCACAGATGCACGCACCTGCTAGTGTGCACCCTTCTAACGCCCAGCACGAACCCGAAAACCCGCCCGGCTGCCCCGAGGAGCTAAAGGGGATCCGCTTTGTCTGTTATTACGGCGGACGTGACTTTTCACGGGATAGCGTGCTGGAGAGGAGAAGGCATGACTTGGGCTTGCCCTTCGCTTCGGTCTTCTCAATGCCCTCGCTCACTGTTACACATACCAGTGCTCCCCGGGTTGCCATGGGGACCACTTTTCCTCTCATTTAACCCCTATCTCTTATCTACCTTGAAATCTAACCGTGGTTCTAGTTACATAACAATACATATCAAGCTGTATTTTACAGTAATTGTTACACTGGCCGCCAGGACATTTGACCCTCGTACGTATCGCAGTCAATTTTCAAGCGAAATGACTTTTCTCAGTGTGGACGTTCTCTAAAACACATTTTACTAACAGATATACAAAGAAACAGATATTTAGATTAACACGGTTTTGGAACTGCTCATTAAATGATTGTGGTAATAAAATATCTACAATATATCCAATGTTACCACTGAATTAATTTTCAAATAATCACTTGCTGTTTGATGTTAAGAAGACTCACTTTTGTGACGTAACTTGTTATTTATATCTTTTTAAATTCAGTAATATAATTTATTTCATCATGGCACGACACATTTACTAGACAGTCTGCTTAAATACTACATATTTTTACTGAACACGTCCGTATTTTAAAGAATAACGTAACATTCGTCTTATTTACACCATGCCTGTCGCCCTGCAAAAATAGCAGAAGACATGTCTGCCACCCAGAGGCGCAAGTTAGTAACAGATCTTCAGCGATCGTTCTGCTATCGATCAGTCACGCCTAGTTGAAAACTTGATTAGATAGCCTGTATCCCACAATCCCCTTTGCGTAGTTCATACTTGCCAGTCATTCTCCTTGTTTTTCCAGGGGCAGAAGAAGTTAGTGCTATAATACTGGTTTGTGGTCGGGCAGAACGCGTATAAATATTCATTTCATTGCTTAGGTTTTGGTATTTGCTGCGCATCATGAAAGAAACCACGTCGAAAAGACGGGAAAAGGCCCGAGAGGCCAAGTCGGAGAAAAAAGCGGAGCCGGGCCCCGAGCCGCAGGATGTGGAGATGCCAGAAGAAGACACCGCGACGACGGGGAAATCTCCCAAGGAGCTTGACACACTAACTCTGGAAGGTAGCTACAGGGAAACACTCTTCCCGATGATGGGCGTAAAAGGTTTTACACTTATGAAAGAACGTAATGTCAACGCCCGGGTTTTTAGTATCCGCAGTAAAATGCTGCCGGTTTTCTGCCTGTTTTGAACCCTTGGGTCCTTTATACACAACGTAACGCTGCAGTGGAAAAAATATCCATATAACTTAAATCTAAACTTAACTTACTAAGAATTTGTTTTCTCTTGCGGAAAAAATCAGATAAATGTAAATTTTTCTGTTTTCGCATTTGCTTTTAGGGAAATTATCTGTTATTGTGATCTGTTTCTTACTGTCAGCAGGCACGGAGTGGGCTAATTTTCTCTTCGTTCTGGGGGAACTTTGATAATTGATGTTCATGTTTTATTATCCCGATAACTTTATTACTGACATTTCAGGTAAAAAAGTAAATAATAAATAGCACATTGAACTGTTCAAGCAGTCTGACTGAAGCGTTGTTGTAGAATAAAGTTGTAAAATTGTTTTGCTTAACGGCTAAGCGGCCCATCGGGAATTCTCCGAGTCTCCCGACTGGCCTCTCCGCCTGCCGGTCAATGTAGTTTTACAGTGTCAGCTGTCAGTAGTGCTTAATGATGTATAGTAATATGACGCCCTTACCTCAAGACATTCGAAGCCATTAGACTTAGAGGAATAGAACAGAACGAAAAGTGCAGACAGCTAATCCCGTAATGTAATATTTTTGTATTCTGCATATATCGTGATTGGCTGCTACAGTTTGTTCTGAATATTGTTGTCTGATGTTTGAATACTTGATTTTAATTGTGACATCCACCTACATTTCTGTGCCATATCTAAATGCCTGCTTCTCTTGCTCTCTTTTTTTCTGCTGGTCAGATATCAAGGAGCATGTGAAACAGATCGAGAAGGCTGTGTCTGGAAAGGAGCCGCGCTTTGTGCTGCGTGCCCTCAGGGCTCTGCCCTCCACTAGCCGGCGGCTAAACCTCAACGTGCTGCACAAGGCCATCTCGGGCTTCTACACCGCCAACAGCGCTGGGAAGGAGTTCCTCCTGAGTTTCCTGGAGGAGGTGAGCTGCAGTCAAACTTCGAGCATTAGGTGGAAAAAAAATATGTCACCTTATCAGGTCGTGAGTTTCCCTTATAAATATCTGTTAAATCAGTGAGTGATAATTCTGTCCTCCTCACAAAAGGTCACTCAGTTATTGGCTAATTCTGAAATAAGTGTTGACCAATAGCATGCTAGTATTTGCAAAATACAATGTGGATGGTTCATAATCTGAAAGTATTGTTCAGTAATTTGTATGCATAATGCCTGTACAGTATGTCAGTTCACATATGAAAATAATGGCATGCTGTTTGGATGCATGTAATTTTCACTGTTGTCAAATCAAGAATTAAATATTATTATATTGCTTGTAATGTTTCTTAGTGGCATGGTGGCTCAGGGTGGCTCTGTTGCTTCACACCTCCAAGGTCCAGGGTTCGAATCCCACCTCCTTTTCTTAGACTAATTGTTGTTTCTAAATATCCCGTACTGTGATATTCCTGTGGGGGACTGGCATCTTATTTAGGCCGAACCCCAGCCTTGTGCCTTGTGCTCCCTGGAATGGGCTTCAGGCCTCACTGACCAGGATAAGTTGTGTAGATGCATGGATGTTATGTTTATATGTGCAGTTAGAAGATATTTATTTCCTGTTTCTGCTCCCAGTCTATGAATTAGTAGTGCCAGTACAGTCCTTTTTAGGTACATTTAGTACATTAATTGTTGCCATCTTCATTGCTGCTTTTGTTTTGACCTTTGAGGAGATGTTGACACTTTGCCTCATGTACACATGCTCTGTTTGACCAGCCTATGGACACAGAGGGAGACGTTCAGTTCCGTCCCAGGACTGGCAAGGCAGCAGCCACCCCTCTGCTTCCTGAGGTGGAGGCGTATCTCCAGCTTCTCCTGGTGGTTTATCTCACCAACAACAAGTGCTACAATGAGGTAAGAGCACCAGCTTATTACTTGCTGAAGACACCTTGATGAGAGGGAGCCCCCTTCTGGGAGGCTCTGATTAATCACCGCCATTGATTTAAAGGGGAAAAAAGCATTTGTTTCATGACCTCTCTCCCCCTTTCAGGCTAAGAAGGTGTCAGATGACCTCTTACAAAAGATTAGCTCACAAAATCGTCGGGCTCTGGACTTGGTGGCTGCCAAATGTTACTATTACCATTCCCGAGTTTACGAGTTCCTCAACCAGCTGGATGCTGTTCGAAGGTTGGTTGACCTGACACATGACCCTGAAGTAAAGCATATTTACAGGCAAATAGTGTGTGACATTGATGTATTCTGGTCGCATAGTCTGTACTGCAAACTTAAACCTAGGATACATTTTGATTGTAACTTGTATTCAATTGTTAGAACCAATTGTGAATGAGATGATGTCTATACAAATTATTCTGCATAATTCTTGATAACACAAAATTATTTGAAAAGGAAAGAAATTATATCACACTCGTGGAAATCATGGAGCGATTGTGTACCAGAGCGATTACTTCAGCACACATGAGATGTCTTCCTTTGCTGTTGTTCTTTACTTCCAGTTGTACAGTTACTCTGTTGTGAGTACCGTGTAACATGCACCAAACCAGCATTTCTCCCTTGCTCCCCTTGTGTTGCAGCTTCCTACACGCCCGCCTGCGCACGGCCACCCTGCGTCACGACGCAGACGGCCAGGCCACGCTGCTCAACCTGCTTCTGCGCAACTACCTGCAGTATAACCTTTACGACCAGGCAGAAAAGCTGGTGTCCAAGTCAGTCTTTCCTGAGCAGGCGAACAACAATGAGTGGGCCCGCTACCTCTACTACACAGGTCTGCAGGCCTGACCTTGACAAACACCATGCATGACTGTCTCCCCACCCTCTTTCCTCATGCCCCTCTGTCTCCTGATTTATAGGAGGATGCTAAAGGCTAATGCTAAGTGTCTGCCATAGGTCGAATCAAAGCTATCCAGCTTGAGTACTCCGAGGCCAGGAGGACGCTCACCAACGCCCTGAGAAAGGCCCCCCAGCACACCGCTGTTGGCTTCAAACAGACGGTTAGTATTAATCACACACATCACGAAAAGAGACAAAAAATCTGTATGTCAAATGCAAAGGCTTGATTTTTATTATGTATTAGATGTTCTGAGTTACACCAGGAATAGGGAAGGCAAATTTAATTTTTTATTTGTACAGGTACACTTAGCACAAGAAGTTAAAGGAGTTTCTTAATTTGGCTTGTATTGCCAGCCCTTTTTGCGTCCCTCAGAGAATGTAGTCATAATACCAGCTCACATTCATCTAAAAGATGAGTTTAACAGCATGACAGCTTTCTACCACCTAGAAATTCAGAACCCTATCTCCCCACGTTGCTGTCTTGTCATTCTGAAGCCCCCCCTGAATCTTAATTTGTTGCCGGGTCACAGGTGCACAAGCTCCTGATCGTGGTAGAGCTTCTGCTGGGGGAGATCCCAGACCGGCTGCAGTTCAGGCAGCCCTCGCTGAAGAGGTCTCTCATGCCTTACTTCCTGCTGACTCAGGGTAGGAACACAGAGTGCCCGTTTTGAAGGGAATTGCATGGTTGCATCCCTGGAATCCCACTTGCAACATGGTCTCGCATATCAAGTGTCTTGTCCTGGAGACCCTACTGGGCAGCAATCAGTGTTTATCCCAGCATGCATAAAGAAAGATGTATTTAACTTGCGTGTAGATACATGCATTTTTCAATGCAGTCACAAGGCCTCTCCTTGCTTATTCCATGCAGCCGTGAGGACAGGCAACCTGGCCAAATTCAATCAGGTTTTGGACCAGTTTGGGGAGAAGTTCCAGGCAGATGGCACCTACACCCTGATCATCCGCCTCAGACACAATGTCATCAAGACCGGTGAGCACTCCTTCAGTGATCAACTTCAGATCAGTGGAGGACAGGTCAATTTGTGGCAGAAACCTTGAGGATAAATGTATTATAAACAATTCAAGGCAAAGATTTTAAAGAGAATTCATATTTCAGTAAAACGTTGGGTCTTTTAAGTCATTGTGACATGGCTATTGTACGTATTGCATAATTCTGTTCATTAGGAGGTTCAGCGCCTTTAATTTTGTAAGTTTGTGTGCTGGTCAGAGCCACAGACCTGGCCATGTGTATGTGTAAGGGAACACTGGTGAACAGTAAATGCAAATTCTGCTGATTATGTGCCACCAAGCTGGCTGTGTGGTCAAATATAGATTTGGGCCTAAGCCCCTGTTAGTTTTGAGAGAGCCTTATGTCTGTTGCTTCAGTGAGAGTTCAGGTTTATAGACAGCGGACTGTAAGGTGATCCATCATTTAGAATGAGTTTCTTCCTGGACGAAATAATTCTAGTCCTGTGTTTCTTTGCCCAGGTGTTCGCATGATCAGCCTGTCCTACTCGCGCATCTCTCTGGCTGACATCGCCGTGAAGCTGCAGCTGGACAGTCCAGAGGATGCGGAGTTCATTGTTGCCAAGGTGCGTGATGCTACATAATTTCTGCCCACCATCTGCAGCAGCTGGCAGCATGAAGGCTGATCCTTATAAGTGTTACAACAGCTGGTGCATGATGAGATCTTTCACAACCTAGAATGTTGCCAGGGATTGAGAATTACGATTCAGAGCTTTTCACAGCAACAAATTATTCCCCCTCCCTGGTACTTAATTGTGCGGTTTCTACTGTGCCAGGCGATCCGGGACGGTGTAATCGAGGCTAGCATCAACCATGAGAAGGGCTACGTTCAGTCCAAGGAGACTATGGACATCTACGGCACCAGGGAACCACAACTGGCATTTCACCAGAGGATCTCTTTCTGCCTGGACATCCACAACATGTCCGTCAAGGTAAACCACCTTTACAAATCCCCTCAGCTGTTTGCTAGTGAGCTCCAGTATTGTCTGCAAAATGAGCTGAATTTTTACATGTATGCAGAATCTTCTTATGGTGCTTGGTGCATGTTGCCAGACATTAATAATCCAGTTGTCATGTTGTGATTATAGACCAAGCAGACGCAAGTAACACCTTTTGCAATTTTTGTTCCACAGGCAATGAGGTTTCCACCCAAGTCCTACAATAAAGACCTTGAGTCTGCAGAGGTTTGTGTTTTGTTCACTGAGCCAGAACTTCTTTCACATTAAGCACCTGCTGTTGCATGTACTTAAAATGAAAGCTTAACGGAAGGTAATACTGCTGAGAGTACGGCATGGGTTCACGGGTGTCTCCCCCCACCTCCCAACTCATGTATGCGGACTAATTGGGACCTTAGCCGGTGGTCTTTTAGTAAAGAGGAAGTGAGCAAATCCTGCCACAGGGTGGCAGTCTTGTGTAAAATATGCTCAGTGCTGGAGTGTCTGAAGAAATAATCCAGTCTTTTCAGTCAGATAAATAATGTGAGAAAATCATCTAAAATTATGCCTTTAAAACATGACTAGAAGTCAGTCTTAAGACATGGAATTTGTGCCTTGAAATTGCATCAGTGTCATAGTTTGACATGTGTCGCTTTAACAGGAGCGACGTGAGAGGGAGCAGCAAGATTTGGAATTTGCCAAGGAGATGGCAGAGGATGATGATGACAGTTTCCCATAATCCCCCGGGGGCTGCCGCAGCTTCTACCCTACTTTTGTTTTTGTTATTCACGTCTTTTGTCCCACCGCCTTGCATGTGCAAATATCATATTGGAAAATTTTATCCAAGACTGATAAGTAGATTCCAGGTCATGAATAATAAAGAACTACTTTCTTTAATAAAATATAAAATGAGAGGCCACAGATTATCAGGAAAGTGTCAGTGTAACCAGCTGCAGAATGGTCTTGGAAAGAACATGTTAAGATAAGGTACTTTGAATTTAAATTAAAAACAAATTCAACCGCTGATAAAGGGTGAATAAGTTCATGCATATACGTTCAAAGTGTTTATTCCATCTTTTTTTGTACTGCAGCTCCATTTTGTCTTGCTTCTTAATTTGTCCTTCACCTTCCATTTTACTCTTAGTGGGAAACAGTCCTGTTTTGAGTATCATGGGTTTGGGGTGAGACGAGCTGGTTTCCACTGTACTCCCTGAAATAGTTGGTCATCCACCTCACAACACCTGTGCATTATTGTGCCATTAGTGGACTATTGTTTAATTAAAATGTTTTTATGTAACGTGACATGTTTGCCGGCATTATTTAAAAGTAGTGCGATTGACTGCACCTAAAGGAATAGAACCATTGCAATTACCACGCAATCGGCTTGACAATCATCATATAGTATGACCATCACACCCTCCTTTTGGAGAATGTAAATTGTTTATTTCTCAGTTTGATTACAGTTGATGACTTCATTGTAACTTTTTTGAAAGCATTTCAAAACCTGAAAGGAAACAGTTTTACTTAAAGGCAGTTTTATCAAACCTGCTTATGCATGTGCTGGACGATAAAATTTAAAACTTAAACTTGTCTTATGGACAATGATTTCACAAATTGCTGGACTGACAGTGTTGGGAAAAAGGTTCTGGCTGTTGACCTGTCAATTTGCCTTCATCTGAAGTATGCAAGCCTTCAAATATTTTAATGAATCATATCGAGTCTCATATCAAAATCCTTCCGTTCATCCACATTTACCCTCATGACCATTTAATGGTTTATTATATATATATGGCTGAAGTATTAGTTTTAAGATAAACATGAAAAACAATGTCTAAACAAAGATGCTGTTGGAACAAACACAATGTAGGCCTATTCCCCAGATGCCCCTGTCAGCATCCATCAAATACTTTTTAGAGTTACTGGCTTTGCCCCATTTACCCCACTTAAGTGCAGGCACAATGAGATACTACACAATTTGGTGACATATGTTGATGTAAGATGCAAAGTGCCTGGGCATTTCTTGAAAACAATGGAACATACTTGATATCTGAAGACGTGAACAAGAAATGCGCTACAACTATGTCATCATTTGTGTTAGCTGTGTTTGGGGTTGTCCTTCACTGTAGCCTAGGTTATGTAAATATTACATAACTTTAAGCACTTAAACTGAAACTTCTTAGGAGGCATGTTGCACTCTGATAAGCCGACAGACTTCGAAGTGTTCGATGGAAACACTAGTTGTCACTGATGCGATACATAGTGGTCTGTATACTTAGCCAACGACCATCTCCATGTGGTATTTGCCAAAGTGTGGATAAAGTGCATATTAAGCACGGTTCACTTAGCATATTTAAGGAACAGGACATCCTTGGATACTTGAGCTAAACCAATTGTGGTAGTGGGTAGTGTGTACTTGATTAGGCACATGAGACTAAGCCATTGTGTTCACAAGATCAAGCATCATCTGCAGCTGCCATTTCTGCCCTTTGCTGCCACCTAATGCTGTTACTTCAGTTTTGGTGCAATTTGTCACAAAATGAAATAGGGAGATCTTCATCCATAAAATATTTTTGTGAAGCATAAACAAGATCTATCAAATACTTTGAGTTATTTCACTAACCAGATCAAGAGTGTGAGACTCTCCTCTGATATTACTCTGTAGCACAGGTTCAATTTTAGTATGATTTTTCTATATTTTAGTTATCGTGCTAACGAGAAAAGTGTCCGTGACAGCGGCTTGACCCCAAACCTTATTCCCCATCAGCAGAATACACTAATGCAGTTCAGTAAATATCAAGCTGTAGCTTACAACCCATTGATTTAAAACATATGTAAGGCACCTGGCTAGCTTGCTTTTTTCATATGGCCAAGAATGGCAGAAACATATATAATTAGTTATACCATTTAAACCATTGCCCTGCAAACACTCCTCGGGGCAGGTGCTCACCTGGGGAGAGGAGGGGGTCGCCTCGGTTAAATTCTACTGGTGACCGTCAGTGAGCGAAAAGGAGCACTCAGAACCTCAAACACTATCCAATTCATTCCGTTAT
Source organism: Mormyrops boulengeri (assembly GCA_026781065.1). Lineage (NCBI taxonomy): Eukaryota > Metazoa > Chordata > Actinopteri > Osteoglossiformes > Mormyridae > Mormyrops > Mormyrops boulengeri. Next base: position 29,944,465 of record JAODLD010000101.1, on the reverse strand, counting down.
CATTCATACTACTACTTAATAGTTGCAGAGGCTCTATACAGCAGTACACTGCACACTTGTCAAGTCTCACAGTTTACCCCTGAGGCTCACGTTTTTTGAAACTTGTACCCAACTCACGGACAAATCTCCCGGAATGTGCCCTGCTGAAAAAAAAACAGCACAGACCAGCATAGCTGGTTACCAGCATGACATGCATTATGTATACTGGTTATATCAGCATATGTTGTGTTTTGGTGCTGGTGGACCAGCATCATTTAATGAAATGTTGCTGGTGGACATCATGCTGGTTTATGTTGTATTTTTCAGCAGGGTCATGCGCCCAAATCACACAAAATGACGACGTGAAAAGAGAATCAATCCGACCAGCATGTTTCACCGTGGCCTCCGCCCTGCCTCCAGTCAGCAAGTTTAAGCAAACACCACCTTTTTTGGTGGCTCAGCAAGTTATACAGGTTTCAATCCAGCTAGTTTGACATGTATGCTTAATGAAAAAAAATTCAGTGACGCTCGGGTAAAATAAATACATTTACGGAAAATAAAATATGCCAGACCCGCAACTCACCAGAGCTGGAGCTTTAGTAATCGCCTGGATACACCCCATCCAGCACGCCGGGGCCATATTAAGGCTCTTTGGTCATTTGTTTGGTCTTCTGATCTTTTTATTTCAGTGTTTTGTTTTACCATACGCGTCATCATATTATTAGCCTTGCGCTTGAGAACATTAACATTGATGAAAAGCAATAGTGCATGCATTTCCTTGCGTACTCTAGAGCATCTGCTTATGTCAAAGCTACATTTTAATCCTGTGAACAGATGTCTATTTGCTATTTTACATTTTACATCAGATGCATAAAACTCAAGTTGCAAAATGTGTATGTGCACTAGCAGGTCTTATGGACACTGGGCTCGTACGTCACACAAGACAGTCATGTTTTCCAGGTTTCTATACGTTCATGGGTCGCATGATCCAGGAATGGGAGCCGCTGGATCTTTTGGGATTCGGACACCTATAGGTCTACAGGTATAGCTTATACTATACATCCTGTGTTTGTATGATAACTGGTCGATGAGCCATTAGGCCTACTAACACATGTACAACTGGCCGGAAGACATGGTCCCGTTTGAATGCTTTCTTAAATTTTTAATATAGAGAGGACATTAACAATTCACTTTCAAGAATAAGATCATGTATTTGTAGACATCCCACTTCTCCCGGAAGTTCCAGCAGTCGGCCGCGCTCCTTCCCCAAACCTTGTGGATGAGGTCTTCGCTCGCTCTCGCACGCTGTCGCTCTAAAAACAAATGTGCGGGATATTGTGTATAATTTTCGGGCTTCGGGGAGCCGCTATCAACATGCGAGAGACTCCCGGAACTACCGGGAGGTGGGATGTCTGTTTGCTTTGATATGTTGCCAGAAAACAGCAAAGCATTCGTCGGTAGACTTGTTCTTCCAGGGTGAACTATTCTGAATGTCGGCGTCATACAAACTAGACATCAAAATCACAGTAAAACCAATGTAAAACGAAATATATTTTGTGATCCGACTGAGGATTTTTTAAAGTCATTCTGACTTTAGAGGCCAATGAATAAACGATGTTTGAATAAAAGTACCAGCCAACCTGACAACTTTCGGATTACAGCCTGACAACTTGACGGGGAATATTAAAGCTAATCATAAGCCGGCAAGCACGAGTGTGACAATAATAATAATAATAATAATAATAATAATAATAATAATAATGAACTAGCACGTTACACGGTTTATAAGCATAACTATACACTACTTTTCCAGTGCATGGACGGCGGACATGACATTACGCAGGCAGGTAAATCGGCAACCATTAAAGTGTAACATAAATCGCACAGAACAGTATGTGAACAGTTCCATGATGCACAAATAGTGTTGATGCACTGATTGTGGACTTCATGAAAAGCAGAATACAGGGATGATCTAAATGATACAGGAGCACGGCATACACGGTGGACTGCGGGGCTGACGTTGGACGGAAAGCGCTCTTCTTTCTGTATTCTTTCTTTCCCGGAAGTTAATTACCCAGTGTGTAGTTGGGGGACACGCAGACGCATTTTCTGCTGTTGCTGCCGCGCTATAATAAACCCCAACATGTAACCAAGTGCCTGTTATCCTACACACTGCAATACAGAGAACACGGCCCGGGCACGTTTATGTCCCTGACGACAGTAAGATGGACCAGCCTGAAAAGGTAAGCTGCTGAAATCGTTTATTTCTATCAGATATAGGACTTGCCATAATTAGATTACCCTAATATGCGCCGCCCTCACACAGCGAAGACATCTTATTTTCAGACCGGCCCGACGTCGATTTGATCACCAGCTTTTAGATTAAATATTCAGCCGCTGTCATATCATAGGCGATCGCGTCGTTTTCTTCATGGTGTTGAAATTTAAGCGAAAGGACTAAAGAAACTAGAAAACTGCAGTTTCTGACTAATTCGGGCAGCATTAAACGGATCCGTATGGATGTTATTTTAGGATTTGAGGGTATTACAGTTTCCCGAATCTGTGTTGTTTGATCCTCATTTATTATGTGTGTAACCCATTTAATATGATTTCCAAATACTTTGGCGCTCGTGTTGTAAATCTCGCTTTAATAATATTGCGATATTTTGAGAATTTAATTTAGAAATGGGGGTCAGATTTATTTCATATCATTAAGAATAGACTGACAACACATGCAAGAAAATAATGCAAGCCAATGGGTTACATACAACATAACTACTAAGGAACTTGTTCTCCGCCGTAAATATAATGCAGTATTGATGCGCGGATCGACAGCAAAATCTCTATTCTTTCGATTTGAATGTTTTCATTTTGAAAACCAATTCTGGCGTTAAAATGTTTTTTTTTTTTAACCTGGTAATTTAAATGTTTGTTAACTGCATCACTATAGGGAGCAGGACAGGTTCTACCGGGCTGGGCCGTCCGTAAGGGGAGGGAAGAAGGAGTAGAACTTGCTCCCCCTGGTCAGGGTTACAAGCATAGGGATCGGTATCAGTGATACCAGCCTTAGATCGAACTGAAATTATACAAAAATGAGTGGTCTTGCTCATCCCTACCGTGTTAACGATAACCCTGACCACTGGTAGTGCCCCATTTTCAGGCAATATCAGTGGTTGCCAACTCACATATCTGGCGTGACAGTCGTGCTTTCTGACTCTTACGCTCCCGCAAGAAATTGTATGGCAAATTTCTGTTAGGCTGTTCCATTATAAAACTAAAATTGGATGCCTTCCAAACGCTGGGGTAGTTTGCAAACCCTACTATTTACATGGTAATCAACTGTTACATACAAGTAAATGAGTGTGCAGACTTGTCTCGAATTGAGTCTCACTCTAGCCAGCCAACCAAAGTTTGTGACACTGCAATATCAGTGTCTAATGTGCAAATATAAAAAGACTAAAGTTTACCCTTTGTACTAAACTGCATATGTCAGTCAAATAAATGCATACCTGTCTTAATTTTTGGGTTGTTTCTTTGTTTGTTTATTTATCTGATCTCTTAGATTGTCATTGATCCTGTGCTTAATAAAGTGATGAAGAACCTTCATGAGGCTATGAAGATTCTAGAAGATGGTCGAAGGTACTGTTCCTCTTTCTTTTAAATTATTTGCTTCAGTCAGTTGTAGACAATGTGTAATCCTGCCTTCCTCCCCCAGTGAGGTTCCGGGGAAACAGAGGGCCACTCGGAGGCATATCCCAGGACCCTTGCAGCGATGGTAAGGCAGCTTACAGGCTGTTAGATTCATATGCTCTCTCTAGGCGTCTGCATTCGTGCCCTTTCCCAAGTCCATGATGTAAGGATTTCATTCCAGAACTGTTCACATCATCACATCTGCTGGGCCTGTAGGAATGCTCTTGTTCTGTTCCATAACTTTCCAGTGGCCAGGACGCCGTCAGTATTCTGCAGCTAGTTCAGAGCCTCATGCGTGGAGGAGAGGCCGAGGACCGTCCATGGTAATAATACTGCTCTCTCCTTGTCTTTTGATTTGTTTGGAGGAACCAACTTTGCCAACTTGGGACACTGATGAGTAATATATTGAGATTCCTGCACAGTTGAGTTTTAAAACCTGACGGTTTGGCAAACAAACAGCCAGGGTGTAAGGATGGTGAGTAGTGACGTGTTTGTCCAGCAGGGTGCAGGGTGACAGGAAGGCCAGGGATATGGCTCTACTTGGGCACAGTGTGGCGGCGTGTATCTCCATGCTGGACCGGGAGCAGCAGAGACGACTGTCCACTCGGGTCCAGTCTGATATCACACTTTGGCTCTCCTGCCTATTCAGGTAGGGATGCGCGGTTAGATCTTTCTGTCTTACTGAGGCTTGCAGAGCCATTCTGTGAAGTCCAAGAGTCTCACCAGCTGGACAGACTGTGGGGTGGTCATGTCCACAAACCACCTTTAAACGGGCTGACATTGATATCTTTTTCTTGGTTTTCTTGGCTGTAAGATGTTTTATCACCACAGGAAATGGTCATTTTTAACAAGGTTAAGACTGTGATTGTTGCCATTTTGCATTTCATCACCACTGGTTTGAGTTGTAATGAAAAACAAATAATCCATGTTTGGCCTTGTTATTGTTTTACCCTATGGTGGAAAACAACATTATGAGCTGGTCCTTTACTCAGGACATCAGTAACCGCTTTGACAGCCTGTCACAGTTGTGTGGTTTTTGCATATGGAAATAATGTGCAGCTGATTCTCCTAAACTCAATTCTGGGTAGTGGTAATCCAACCAGTACATGAACACCGTGCCTTTAAAGGCTCTCCAGCAAGCGAGCAGCTTCACAGTGCGAATGGCCGCCGTATTTGTCCACAGGTACGAAAATGGCTCCGTGTCTTTCCATGAGGATGACAGAGAGGGCCTTCTAAAAGTGTGTCGCCTTGTCATCCACTTCCGCTACAAGGACTTTGCCGCTGAAGGTGTCGCCGTGCTCGGCTGCAGACATCCTGTCATCTACCAGAGCTCAGCCTGCAGACCTGGCCTGGGTCAATACCTTTGCAGCCAGGTAGGGGGCGACAGTTATGACGCCCACTGCCTCTCTCATTGATGATATAGGAAGGTTCACCTGAGATTTAAAAAAGTCTAAAATAATCTTATGGTGTCACCAATATCTGCTGCTCCAGAAAAGTAAGATGAAAATGTATGGCATCCTGTTTGGTTTGAACTGGTCAAGCAGGCTGGGGCTGCCTCTCAGTTTTTGCCTTTTATCTAAGGCAGAGTAAAAACACCTGTTTGTACTGCGTGAAGATGGCTGTATACTTCAGGCGAAATCACCAGAATCAATGTCATTTTGCCAATACGATATCGTATGAGCAGTGATCACTGTTTCAGCATCTTGCCTGTGTAGGGTCCCCAAGGCGAACTTTTTCACTTGTTCTGTACATTCTGTATGTTTATCTCTCACATCTATCGTGGGATCAAATTGACCCCAAAGGCACATGTCCGGTGACTTCTCATAGTAACAAAATGATAGTAGGAGCATGTAAACGTTATTTGCCCTCTGTATGTGGGACTGCTGCATCGAAAACATTCTGTGCCTTTATGGTTGTGGCATGACATAGAATGGATGAAGTGCCAGCATCGTTTTAAGCAACAGATTGTATGCGGCGACATGTTCGATTTATTCTGTGTAGACATCGTTTGAAGTATACAGCCAGTTATATCGTAAAACAGGTCATTCATGACTGCAAAACCAGCTGAGTGGCCTAATCTAAGAGGTGAAAACATCTAATATCTGTATTGGTATATGTTTCATCTTTCTTTTAGGAATTATGAATTATTGTGCTGATGCTTATCCTTGTGTATGTGTGTGTGTGTGTGTGTGTGTGTGTGTGTGTGCGTACCTCACCGAAGTGTAGCAAGTGAACACACATACGAAATCTGAGATCACAGACCTCTTGTGTCCTGGGCCACCAAGGACTAAACTAGGATTGGGGAGCATAAGCGTAATTCACATAAACTATATCATTAGCCAATGAAATGTTTTGAATTGGTGAATGACTAAGGAGAGAGCACTCTGGGGCCCAATCAGCTTTCAGCTGGGGCCAGCACCTCTACGGCCCTACTCTTGTATATGCCCCTTAAGGCACCATTGTCCTGTATTCCCCTTGTGTCCCTGGACACAGAGGAATGCCTATCCTCTTGAGAGGTGTTGTCCTTTCTCTGAGGATGAGTACAACCAGAAAATTGCCCCAGAAGATGATAGTGAACATTAGTGTGATTGATGTTGAGTACCTCAAAGCCGTTGCTATGTGTAGGGGTACAGGCAGTGATGAGCAATGCTCCATACAATGTGTATTGATAAAGTCTGTTTGGATGCATAAAAGGGAACCTAATGTAGCAATAGAGCGAGAGCTCTGCTGTAGTACATAGTAGATGGGAATAAACCATCAATCTTTTTTAGAGGATCCTATGTGCTTCTTCTGTGTCATTCTGGCCTTGAGTTTCTGTCCCCTAATGGTGGCATGTCTGTGACAGTTGGTGTCTTCCTTTTCTCACCAGCTGGGCCTGCCCCTGTCATGCCTTTATACCGTACCGTGTAATACTGCTTTTGGATCTGAACACCAAATGGTAAGAATGTTATGTTTGTGATCAACTTGCCTATGACATTATCATAACATTTTTGGAATGTTTTAATATACATACAGCTCTAGAATTTTTTTTTTTTTGCAAACTGCCACCTGGCTCTTCCCTGCTTCTCATTGATGAAGAGCTTCTTCTTTGCTATTTGGGTCTTCAGTCCTGCTTCTAGGAGCCTGTAACAAACTTGTCCTAGCAGTGCACTTCACACCACTTAATGTTTCCCATTCTTTTAGAAGTTCACTTGAGGCACTACCGGATAAGTTGACGGTCATCTCTGGCATTAAAAAGCTGCTTCACCCTTTACCTGACTAGTCTTTGGTTATTCGCAGTGTCTCCTGCTTCACCTTGTTCTTGTGTACTGCTGTCTTAGATACAGTGAGCCTAGAAGCAGCCTGCCTCGCAGTGTACCCTTCTGCTAGCTGAACCAGGATTAAACCAAGATTAAAAAAGCAGATTCTTACAAAATATGGAGTGGTCTTTTAGTTTTTTCCAGAGCTGTATCTGTTGCGCATCACGCACACTGCTTTTTCAGATTTGAATTTTTGGAGTTGAGTGTGGCTGCAGTTAGGATGATGCGTCAGCCCTGCTCTTATTTGGTGTTGTTCTTGTTACTCTAGGATGTTTTCTTGCTGGACAGGATCATTAAGGAGGATGTGGAATCAGGGAAGCTTCCTCTGCTGTTGATAGCGAATGCTGGTCAGTGTGGAGCCTACCTATGTGTTCCATCTGATGGCACATCTGTGCTGTTTCTGGAATGTTGCATATGTGGGTGGGGTCATGTGACACGCGTGGACCTGAAACTTCCCATGTTTCAAATTTCACGTGCCTTAAATTTTTTTCTCTTGTGCAACAAAATAATTACAGCATGGCTATATGATTTGTGTCACCCACGCTGCCTCTCTTAAAGAGAAATCTACTTGAGGTTTTTGTTTATATAGGTATTTATGTGCAGTGTTCTGTATGGGTTTAGTATCGTACGATAATTTTCCGCATGTACCCCCAAGGGACGGCAGGTGCAGGACACACTGACAGGCTGGATCATCTGCGAGACCTTTGTGACCAGCACAGCGTGTGGCTTCATGTAGAGGGGTGGGTGTGTCCCTCAGTGACAAACACCGGCCACCACACATAACAGTCATACCTCGTGGGTGTTTGCCTGATAAACATGTGCAAATGGTTAGCAAATTATTTTGGTAGATATTGTAAAGGAGGCTCTGTGCGGAGGGTCACGGATAAGCTGTTTAGTATCTTTAGATGTTACAAAATGCATTATGAATGGATGGCTTTGTACATGAAGGGTAATATTAACCTGTGGACCATTTTTTGTTCCAGAGTCAATCTAGCAATGCTGGCTTTGAGCTGTGTCCCTTCCCTACTTTTGGTATGTCTAGATGTTTCCTTACGGACTCTGTGTACATATGGGAAGGCCAGGCATGCTTGTGTGCCCTTCTGCCAATGTGGTTCCTAAATCTCGACAGCCAGCTACGAAGTGTGACAGCATGACTCTGACCCTGGGGCCGTGGCTCGGGCTGCCCTGCGTGCCAGCTGTCACCCTTTACAGACATGAGGACCCGGCCGTGGTACGTCTGTGTTTAAGAGCACCCTGATTTGGCCACGATTTGGATATTCTGTGCCTTTTTGTTAAAACTATAGAAGGGCTGTAGAATCTGACGTTAGTTTCATTTCTTTTCAGTTTGATTTATTCATCCTTTCTGCCTTTTAGGCTCTCGCTGCAGGACTGACTTGGACTCAGCCGGGAGAGAATCTGCAGCCGCTTCCTCTTTGGATGTCCCTGCAGTACCTTGGCCACAGTGGCATAGTGGAGAGGATCCAGCATGCTTTGGGGCTGGTGGGAAGCTTTCATTCTGCATTACCGTAATGGGAAAGTTGTGTTGTGCACCTAATCTCTAGAGGCATACTAACATGGTCAGAGGCCCCTGGGCTCCTTGAATTTTCAGAGGCCTCCCTACTGTTTTCAACACTGGTGCAATTGTTGTCCAATTGGTGGAGAGGAATGTGGGTGGCAACAGTAAAAGTTGTCGGGGTGGGCGGTGGGAACAATTAAAATTGTTTGCACCCCCGTTTATTTCCCTGTTTAATGTTAACCTTTCCTTCTTTCAGAGTCATCGTCTCCTAGAAAGTCTAAAGAAGATGGCATTCATTAAAACTTCGGTGGGTCATTTTGTTGATTGAATTGAATAAAATATATAGTAACATATTTAAGACCATTCAATGTAGTAGAACATCTAAATGGCACTACGGGAGCATAGACAGTGGCTTGAGCATGTATTTGGACTGTTTGAAAGTGTCCTGAATTAAAGCTTAAAAGCACAACACAATATGGAAACCTTGCGAAGGTGTGAGTGCTTCTTGAAGGCACCGTATTTACTGCAGAAACTGGTCTTACTGAGGTACGTTTGCTATTGAAGCTGTGTTCACCCGGAGGGGGGCGTCTTTGCTCGTTCCTTGAGTGATGTCATGCTGAGTGCTACTTAGTAGCCAAATGTGACAAAGAATATGTTCTGTGTTATTGTTGTCAGGGTGACAGACAGATGTCTCTTCTTGAGGCTTTGAACATGGTAAACCGCTAGACCTACTCACTGGGAAGCTCCGTAGTGATTTTGTCCAGTGTGTCACCAGTAGTGAGAATGGGTGCCTTTGTTTCAGGCTGTGGTGTTGCACTTCCCAGTCCCTCTAGTCTCTGAGGGCTCTCTGTGGGATGTTCTGGGCTCTCTTATTCTCTCTATTTTAGGTGGGATCAACCCTCTACCTGCCTTTTTTCATACTTTTCCAGCTGTGCCATGTCCTTTTCATGTTCAGTCACTGACTCACTCAGGCACTCTGACTCACTCATTCACTTAGCCACTCTCACTCACTCACTCACTCACTCTAAGGTACATTGTTTACAGACTTTGTTCTGGGGCTAAATCAGTAGCCATTTTGTCCTTAAGTTTGCTTTTACTCCTGGTACATCCATGATGAGCTCGGCTGACATTAAATCCGAATTGAAATGGCACGTCATAAATACCCTTAGTCTTCATTTAGGCAAGTGCTTCTTGATTTAGCTTCTGCAAATTATGTTAGAGGACATTTTTAGAGATCGTGTTTCTAACGCCATTTCCAGAGGCAGAATCACAAGAGCACATTTTATTCTATTCTGTTAATCAGAGCCAAGCTCCCAGCTTGAATGTCTCTATTCAGGTACTCTTCGCTGAGTATTGATAAGATGCATTTTTAATAAATAATCATCCCATAATTTATTTTGGCAAACACATTGTCTTCAGTGTGGCACAGAATATTTCACAGAAGTCTTCACAGAATATTCAGATTGTAAGTCACTTGACATACCCAAGCTGCTGGCTTTCCTGTAGGCCACATTACATTTTTTCCATATTAGTTGCTGCATTTTCCTCCATCTTAGACTAACGATCACCTATGGATTGTGCATGCCTTCATAGTTGTGTTTGTGATGCATTATGGATTTATCTTCATTTATCCTCTTTTCCTGCTGCATTATCAGATGGAGTATGAGTCGAACTCTCCTGTGGTCATTTTTAAGTTCTGTCAGGAGAGCCCCACAGGTGAGAGTCCATCACCTTTTCCGTATTGATTTAGATGTGTTTCTTTTAAAGTATTTCTGTAATTGTTGTTTCACTTTTATAGGCTTGTCTGATTTCCACTCCATTCTCACTTGTAGTATCTAATGCAGATTCAGTGAATGAATTCTCAGAAAACGAGAGAGAATTTGAGGATACACTTAACAGATGGGTGAGACTGTTTTTGTGATTAATGTATTTATATGTGAGGGTGGCATTTGTTATTGTACTAATAATGTTCTGTGTATACATTACATCATTGCTTACCATTTTCTGGTAAAAGTGTACGTGTTTTCTGGTAGCTCCTTCAGCATGACTTAATTTACAGTCCAGTTGACCATCATTAGATGTCAGGAAAGATGTTGTCTGTGGCTCCGTATTGTAAGCATTTCTTATTCCTGCCCATTTACACCCACTTTATACCTCTAGGCCCAGGTTTTCTTCCCTGTGTCTGACTGCATAATACTGCGGTAAAAATTTGCTGATTAACAGTTTGGCTGCTCCTTCACAGCTGGGTGAACAGTTGGGGCTGCTAGTCTCAGCCAGCGGCCTGGACGTGGTCTACCTGGATGACGAAGGTAGCTGCGTCCGCTTCAACCCGCTGATGACCTCTGCATGTAAGTGATGCACGCTTGAATATCACACTTCGGAGACCAACACTTTGTACCTCATCTATTGGGCTGTTGAGAGAGTTCTGTGGTGTACCAGAGAAACAATGTGATGGGTCTAACACCGATCTGTACTGTTCCCACAGTGTTGGGCACACAGGAAAGCGATGTGGACGCTATTGTGGAGCAGTTGGTCAGCTTGGTGCCTCTTCTCTGCTGGACCTCGTGTCTCAGACACCACTTCTGCAAGGAAGTGTCCCGACATAACAGGCTGATGTACCTGGAGCAGCCAAGCTGGCCTGGTCTGGGTGCCATCAGGTGAGCTGAGAAACATGAGGATGCAGGAGACAGAAAATTGGAGACGGACGGTGTGTAAAAGTACCAAATCCCCATTCCTGGTAGGTATCAGCCCAGCAGGGAAGAACCTGATGGTTCCAAGGGGCAGCAGCTGGTGGAAAAGATCAATAGTGACCTGCTGAAGAAACTGCAGGTTCTGGGTGCTGAAGTGGACTTCTCTACTGGTAACCTCCACTTCCTGTTTGTGCTGAGTTGGGTCAGACTATCATTGACATGGCCCAACCTTTAGTTTCACTATGGTGGACCCCCTAAGTAAAATGAAGATGTTCATAGCTTTAATTTGTTGGTTGCTAGAAAAAAGCAGTCTACCTCATTACCAGCTTTGTTCAGTTTTGCTTTTAAAATAACTTTGTATTTTTATGAAACAACAACAATACTGTCAGGGTGTTTTATTTAGGCACAAGGGTTAAATGTGTGATCTGTCCCACCCATCCATTAGGTCCTGAGTTTGGTGCAGAGAAGAACTGTATTTTTGTTGGCATGGCAACAGAGGACCTTGATGTGGTGAAATTGGTTGATACCATTGAAGCCTTGGGAAGAGACATTGAAGACAGCAACCAGGTGGTCAGCTGCTCACATCCTGACCTCATGGACAATAGGTCATTCAGTTGAATAATGAAAGTATTCTCAGTACACTCTGAAAAAAGGGTACAAATCTGTACCTTTGCTTGTCACTGGGGCTGTACCCTCAAGGGTCTGCCAATTGTACCCTTAGCTGTAGGTAACTGTACCTTTTAAGGTACAGAAATGGACTCTGAGGAATTAATGCTGTTTGCACCTTTAGGGTGAGAGTCCATTTCTGTACCTTAAAAGGTACAATAACAAGAGTACAACCAGTGTACACAACCAGTGTGTTATGTACCACCAGTCAGTCAGGGCACTTATCAACAGTTTAATTGACTTTTTACTAGAAGCTTCTAGTTGTGTTTGAAAGGCATGTGGCCTCTTCTGACCGGCTCTTCGTCCTGCTGTGACCAGCTGTTGGAGAATATGTCAGAAGTGGTGCGGAGGGGCATCCTGGAGGCTGAGTTAGAGCTACAGAAAGCCTCCGAAGAGAAGCTGATGCAAGAGGTTCTTTTTTTTATCTTGTGCTGCTTTTTTAAAGATGGTCTGGGCTCTGCCTTATATCTATGAAGGCCTCAGTGTGACCTGTCCAATGGTGTTTCCCCCAGGGCGTCCTGAGGCAGATCCCAGTGGTGGCTTCTGTCCTGAACTGGTTCTCTCCAGTCCAAAGTTTGGTGAAAGGCAGCACTTTCAGCTTGGCTTCAGGTACCAAATTCCATTGTAAGGGTCAGAGATGGAGGAATTGTTGTTGAGATTGTACTGACTTTTTGGTTTTGTGTGCCGATTTCCATAGGCTCGTTAAACTCCACAGAGCACACATACACCATGAAGACCCTAGAAGTCCAAGGGACACCTGTCACATCAGCCACTGTTGGCATCGAGGGGTCTCTTGGTAAGTATAATTATGATATGTGGAAACTGGGTACAACATACTCTACCATGCAAAAGTCTTAGGCAGTCAGATATGATGTTAAAATGATCTTCATGCTGGTATAACAACTATGAAGATATGTCTGTCAAAATGTGCCAGCATAACCATTTGAAAACCTCAGCCATCCAGTACACCCATATATTTTTTGACTCGACCACTAGCACACCTCATATGGCTAATCAGTCTCATTGACTTTTTAAACTTATTTAATTAAGTGAGCTGGTGGTGAAATTTAACAAACAAATAGAATGGCTGAGGTGCCCCTGAGGAGAGATTTGGGAACTTGAGTTCTTCTAGCCATCCAACAAGAAATCAGTGACTTTCTGGAGAACAAAATGTTTATTTGTGTTTACTTATTATTGTGTTACTCCTAATTCGTGTATTTTCTAATGTAAAATTGTATTTTTTTTGTTTCGGGCAAATATACACTTACTACCCAGATAAATAGCTCTGAACAATTCCTTTGATTGTCTAAGACTTTTGTACAGTATTGTACGTCAGGTTTATATTAGCATCTAGTTGGAATTAAGAGGAATTTATTACCAATTGACCTTTTGGTTCTTTTGTAATTTAATATCCTGAATTTTTACTTCAGATCTGAATGAATTGGGGTTGTCCTTCTCCTCCATGTGTGCTCCAGGTTCTCCGTGCAGGTTCTAATATGTCTCACGCATATCGGTCCTCCTTGGTGACATTACCTAACCCTTTGACACCTAGACCTTGATGGCCCAGCTCATATTTCTCCTTCATTTCCAGCTGTAGCACCTTGGCATCACACCTATTAAACTGCTCTCCGTGGCCCTGGTCCAGTACAAAGATGGCCTCACTCTTTGGCCTGTCTGTCGTGACTTTTAGGCATCATGCATTTTCCCACGCAGTAATACCCATTAAATTCTTAAAAGCAAAGTAGGCAAAAAATGCTAAAGATGCTACTGTTGCATGTTCATCAATTAGACAGATTCCATAAAACAGTGGATTCTGTTTATAATATTATTTATTTGATGTTTTCTGATGTGCTTTTCGCTTGCTCTGGATAATGTTTGCTTCATGCTGTTCCTGTCACAGGGAAGGAGTCCTCTCATCATTCCCTGGTAGCCTGTGACTCGCTTAGTCAGGCCAGCCATCTGAGTCATGCAACAGGAGCAGAAAGGCAGAACATTCATTTCCCAGTTCCAAATGAGAGCGGCCCTGAAACCACCCTGGACCCCAAGCATTAACGTCCAACAGAGTCTCCACAAGTCAGGGGACACGCCAACAGAAGAAGAAAAAGAGACTTGTCAATGAGAATCAGGGGTTGGGGAGATAGGCAGAGTGACCAGGCCAGAGAAGAGGCGGCTTGCTTTGGCACTAAAGCTCGGCTTGGATAGTAAAACATGGCTCACACGCTTGTAACTAAGGTTTAAGGCTACTCTATGGTTTCAGAGACTTAATTAAAGAATTTTTGTAATTCTGTCCAAAAAATGGAATGCATTTAATGAAAAACAGGGGAAAATCCCTTTCACTGGCAACACTGTAATTTGCAGACTGCTATTAACATTTAATGGCAATTACGTGAAATATGCACTGATTTTTTTTCCTGCGTTGCCCTGCCAAAGTATCACAGATCTCGTAATACGAGACCCCTGGACATCTAATTCTAGGACCCATAGAATCAGGGTGAATGAAGACCTCAGGCTCTTTGTAGGTACGTTTTGCTGTCCAGTTCGGTGAGGGATAAGAGATGCCAAAGCAGTCAGTGTGTCATCTCTGCTGTCACCCAGATAATAAGACGCTGACTGTAAACACGTATGTACCGACTACCACAGCCGAGTGAGGAAAAGACCGATTTAAAAACATGCTTCCCTTTTAGATTAATGGTTTTTGTTACTCGGAGGAAATTGAGTACACTACTTTGAAAGCGTTATGCAAAAATAAATATTCTAATGTAGCTGCTCTTGTATTTTTGAGAAAGTTTAAGTTACACCTTTAAATAAATGATGAAGCTATTAAATTTCATATGTGTACAACGCTTAAGATGTGGGAACCTTTTTATTTAGAAAATGTTTTTAAATGATGCATAAAATTATGATTATGAAATTTGCAGATATCTTATGCATTTGGATGTATGATCCCATTAAGTTCAGTTCATGCCAAACACCATGCCTGCACCCATAAGCCATCAAGTCTTAGTCTCTTGTCTCTGTTACTTTTTTTTAATTCTTATTTGCTCACCTCCTGGGATCTATCATGAAGCAAAATCTGTTGATTAGCTAGATTTAAGGTACCCCAATTTAAATGGACTTTACCTTTGTTCAGTTACATTTAGAACAGACTACCTTAAATCTCACAAATTATCCTGCAAACCCAAAATTCCAGCTTAGCGATACAGCTCTTTCCTTAGCTCTTTCCTGCTTGACTAGCCAGTGAATAATGTGACGGCACGGAATGCGCCCCAGGCAGTGAGTAGCAGCTATTTGAACAACCCGAACCTTTATTTTCAGCCTAAAATTACTGCCATGATTCATAATGACTTAGGGAAGGGAACATTACTTTTTTAATAGGGGTCACAGCTTGTGAGCCTACAGCTGATGCTCAGTATTGGTTATTTTGTTTTGTATGATGCTGTAATGGGTTGGGGTATTCCATATGTTTTTATATTGTGATACATTAGAAGTTACTTGTATACTGTAGGGGAATTAACAATTGTAATTTATACAATATACCATTTAAAGGTCTTTTGGACATCACTGTTTTCCGTTCTGTTACTCTGGACAAAAGACAACACTGTTCAAAAAATTATCATGTATTTGATTCTGAGAAATTGAATTAGACTGCAAAATATGCAATTATGAAAGTGCAGTGAGACCTTTTCAGATTAAGTGAACCTGTACAAGAAAAGTTTTTTGAAGTTCAATTGTGTGTATGATGTGCAAAGATGAAAATCAGAACTACAGAGACCAACCCTCAACTCATAAGAGCGTCTTTAAGTGAATTAGGACCAGGCTGAGGAAGCCTGCTGCTGAATTGATGGCTGTACATAATGCATGGACAGATGAGGGCAACCATGGAGAACCACTGATATGCATTATTTGTTGCAAAATTAGAAATGGTGGGAACTAATTAAACCTGCTCCAGAACAGTAATGTTGCTGCCTCTGTGTATACTTTTGATATTTGGTTTCTGGGGCTTTTCTCTCAGAGTTTCCATGGACGTACTGGATTCCTCCAACATACAGAAACAAGTGTTTTATTTTTTTTTGATTGGTTATGTATGTTTAGTATACATTTATATACACCCCTTATAGGTAGCATAAAAGTTCACTTCAGTATAAAAAGGTATACAGATGTACAACAGATCTTCCCCACACGATTCTTTTCACCTCAAATCCACAAAGAATATTACACAATGTGGAGTAAAGAAACAAGCACAATTCAGCAGGAGAGCAGGAGGAAAACACCAGCAGTGGTGTAACCTTTTGGGGACAGTGGTCAGAGGTAGTCCCACTGGACAGGCCCAAGGGGCCAGGAGAGTCCCTGTGAGTCCTGGGGGTTCAGCTTTTAAAGCTCTCATATGTCCAAGATAGGAAGGCATCTTTACTGTTCAGCTTCCCTTTCCCAGGCTCCACACTCTGTCCTGCGGAAGGTCTGAGGAAGCCCTCCTGGAAAGAGGCCGTCTGCGCTGGGGTGTTCCAGCAAGAACTGGATGGTCATCTTAATGTGTTGGACGAAGTGGGGAGGTTCAGCCATTGGAGACGTGGACAAATACTGGCGATGCAAATGAAACAAGCCTTTGCATGAAGTTCTCAGCGGCAGAGTCAACAAACATCTTTAGACACTAAGAGTTGCAAACCAAAGATAACAGAGCAAACATGAAATGGATGCATCAGTCTGCCTTTACCTGCAGTATTGTGTTATCATCCTGGGTCAGCCAGAAGATAAGTTCTCTATTTGGGGACCACTTGCATGGACCGATTTTCACAAATTCCTTACTCGAGTCATAGATTTCGACCATCTGCAAAAAGCACAAGCTTTGTCCTTCCAAAACGAAACTTCATCCACCCCCAGTTTTTCCTCTCTTGTGACTTTAACAGGCAGACTAAGGGCCTGGAGCTTCCTGTCCAAGCAGGCATGCACAGACAGCCTATAGAGGGCAACCTCATGAACAGCTGGTGCACACCTGTCCGCCAGTGAAGGTCCGAGCTGAGCGCAGCTCCTCTGCAGGTCCCCGCCTGGAGAAGGTGGCTGGGAACACGTCCCCAGTCTTCACATGGACTCCTAGAGACAGACAGAGGTGTCAATGCACAACCACCTCACAAGCGAGTTAGTAAAGTGTATGTACTCATATGGTCCTACCTATTCCATATACTGCTGGTCTGTGTATCCCATCAGTTACAACATCATTTAGCTCTAAAGAGAGCGAAAGGCTTTAACGGATTAAAGGTCTTGAGTGAAGCATACAACAGAGAGAACAGAAAGAGGACAGAAGCAAGGCAAGCTTGTACCTGTAATGCAGCATGTGACCAAGTGAATGTCTTCTTCTTGCATTTGAAAAGCCGCTGCCAAAAATGAAACATTTACTTTTCCTGAACCAGTACACTCCTATCATGCCTAGTTTCCACATGCATTCCAGTGAGCTTAAAGAAGGAAGGAAAAATTACCCAGGAGATTAAGGCTCAGCTTGTGTGATGTCTTCCTGTCATCATCGAAACCTCCGATTAGATGTAGCTCCAACCTGAAGGGCAGAGAGTATGGGAGCCAGGAGAGGACCGAGTGAAACTTAGCTTTCCATGCAGAAGCTGGCTGACCTACCTGCCTCCGCTGGCTTTGCCGCTCAGTGTAGTGACAGCTTTGACAATGGAGGGAACTTCGGTCCAGGTGCTGGAGCCATCGCAATGAGCCAGGCATGTGGCTCCACTTCCTTTGAAAGAGTGCAGTGTCTGGAGCAAGCTCACGAATATGCTTCATATGTGGAATCACACACCTTAAGGGAGCCTTACCTGTGTGCCGTAGTACTACCAAGTGGCAGGTTGTTGCATCATCAGAGCCAAGCACAGTGACTGATTCTGGAAAAATGGTTTATATTTAATAAGATTTAATTAAGATTTATGTGTGCTAGAAGCAGAAAAGGACTTACTTGGCATATCACTTTGTTTCTGTAAAAGGTGTGACCAAATTTATTTTCTTCCCGTTAAGTGTTCAGCACTGTTTTTACAGTAATGAGTTATATTCTAATATTGGCTCATGTCCTCTGCTGCTGACATGTCTGGCTGCAAGAAAATGTCATATTCCTTACTTAGCTTGTCTGAGGTTCCATGTGAAACTGTTATTGATCTTTATCAATAATAATAATCACCACGGCCATATGGATAATCAGTGAACAGTGCTGGCAGTCCCTAGTAAAAATCTGATCATACAAACTGTTTCCATATACAGGTATTGTGGAACTTACTATCAGCCGGGGTTGTAGCCGCAAACTCTCTCTGTTGCACATAGAGAAGGCACTTTGTGTCGACATTTTCAAGTGCCTTAGCACGAAACGCTTTGGCATTCTCCTACGAGAAAACGAGTTCCTTATGTATTCAGAATATCAGTGACTCCAGCGAGCCTAAATGATTTGAAATGCACGCAGATTACTCAGAAACCTACCTGGAAATGCGGATGTTTAGCAAATAAACCCGCCGTAGAACGTAATCGTTCAATTCTGTCATTTTGGACAAGAAGCGGCATTTCTATTTTCAAGTAAGAATTAAAAGTATAAATATGACAACATAAATATAAAATATTTACTGCGACTAGCCCATTAATTCATTCCTTTAAGAACTCCATGTAATGAAACCCCTTGAATCCATGTCCGTACTTCCGTTAGAATGTCACGTGTCAAGTGTATTTTCATCACGTTCAACTTCCCGTTGAAAAAACTTAGAAACAAACTACATATTCCACAATGCATTGCGCAACGTGTGTGTTTAATTTACTAGGATTGTTGTTGCTAGTTTTTTTATCGTTGTATTTCCAGCATACTTGTTTATTCAAGTAAACATTACTTGAATTTATCTTAAATGATATATTGAATATTCACCTCATTCATAAAACATATCATATTGCTCAAGCGCAAAATATTTTATTTTTAATTATTTATGACCACACGAGGGAGGTAGATCTCCTTTTCACGATCTGTTTACCACCCGAACAGAGGGCGGCGTAATATTAATATGGCTAATAAACTATTCTAAATATTAGTATCAATTCTTATGAGTATGTAAAGAGGCATGATTGTTCTCGTCAATGGTAGTAGAGAGATTTTATTTGAACTCACTGAGTGTAAAACTTGAGTGTAATTTTTAAACTTTGATTCGTCTTAACTTAATATTAGCGAAATTGCCTCCAATAACAAAATTCTTAATCTTAATGTCCGGAGTGAAGAGAGTTAATCACTGCATCATTCTGATGAGTGCTTTGATTAGATTTCAACCTTGGGGCACTGTATGCTTCAGTTTTATTTCCATAGAGTAACCGCTTTCAATAATTTAGAATTCATAGTCAGCTGGCTATGAATTCTGGCTGGCAGCCACACACTTTTGACATTGTCATTAAGGGCGTAGGAAAGAGTTTGATATTGGGGGACACAACTTAATAAGCTAATTTAAATGCAAAAATCTGTTTATTAATGGGGGCGAATCAAGTCTAATTAAATACTCGTGAGTACAAGTCCGCCCGGTTCCCGCACCTATGATCATCAATGTAATTAGTGAAGATACAAATTTACAACATTAGTCATCTTGAAATTATGTGCATAAACATACGGAACATGAGCAATATGATTCTAAAAATATGAAAAATAAGCAGTTTCTGTCATTGATTTACAAAATCATTTTTGAAAAAAAGAGATTGTTGGTTAACTTACGGGATTATCTTGGTGCTGACTCAGCATACACGAAGAACGTTTTTTTCATATCCCAGTGAGCGTGTTCCGGTTAAGTTGTTGGAAAATATGTAACAGCTTATATCATATCAGCTTATCAAGTATCATTTAAGCAAGTTTTTACCAGTTCCCATTTCTAATTATTTTTATTTAACCTTATTGGGAGTATCCAGTACAATATGGATAGACATAACACATTTCAAACAAAGGGGATATAGAGACGTACAAATGTCAAACCATCGGGACTACAAAAAGATTAACAGCATTACATGTTATGTGGCATACTACGCATTTCACACTTCTGTTCTTTTACTCTTGTTCACTGTACAAGTCCAACTTTTTTTTAACCGGTGCAGCAGTTTCGCTTAAAATAATCCATCTGCAACTGCTGTCTTCTTAATTCAATGTTGCGTTGGCCTTGCATGGTTGACTCGCTTAGCACTTTTTCGCCGAGACTGTATGTAGTTTGATTTATTTTACGACCGAGACATAATATTTTAAGAACAATAGTGTAATACTACATTGCATTTCTTTATATAGGCATTCTCAGTACAATAGCCACAAGAAACACCAATCGTGTGCTAAACTTAAAAAAAGAAAAAAGGTTTCTTCTTCTGTTTGCCATGTCTTTCGCGTTCGATACTTCAGCGATCATATAAAATAGACCACAATTCCCATAAACAAATCCTCCTCAAGGTCAGAGCTGATGCCTTTGCTTGATGCATGGAAATGTAGTTTTAATGTATCGAACTCGCTTTGGAAATACCGACATAAAGACACCATATCCCAGAATGCAAGATACCGACGGCGCTGCCTCTGGTTAGGGAGACTCGTCGGCACACACGAGGACTTGCTTTGAGTGCTGAGTCGCGCCGCTCTCTTTTTTGTAGTGTCGCCGTATTAAACCGGCTCAGTATTTCTCAGCGAAATAGTAAAGATTATCATACATGTAATAGGTCACTTTTAAGGTACGTTTTAGGAGAGTGGCTATCAAGCTAACTACATCGCCGCCGCCACTTAGCCAGTTAGCCGCAGTAAGAAGACCCGCGATGGACTCGAGAGACACTGCCCCTGATTCTTGGGAGCAGGAGGACGAAGTCGAGGCCCCGAGCGACGCGCAGCTCCAGTCCGCCTTCACTGCCCTCAACGTGAACGCCAAGCCGTTCGTCCCCAACATCAATGCTCCCGAATTCGTCCCGGCCTTTTTCCAGAGAGGGCCTTCGGAAGACCCCGAGGCCGGCGGTAAGATGACAGCTGGTATCAGTGGTAAAAACGCGTTAGCATGTTCAGCTGGCCGCTGGGGGGAAGCTAGCTGGCTAGCCGGCTAGGGCGCTGATATGCGGACGGAGGCATATGGAACCGGTTGCCTCCCGGCATTCCTCAGGTTAAATATAACCCATGAAGGTTGTCACTTTCCACGGTGGCTCACTCAGGCCGCAGCTCCGTCCGTGGTGTAACGGTCTCCACAGCTAGCCGGGGTTAGGGTTAGCTGCCCGGGGAGGTGAGCTCTCCGTTAGCCAGAGCTCATTCTCCCAAATAAACTGGTATTTAGCGTAAGGTTGGTACGACCTTAAGGTTAAACTCAATTTACCAAATCCCAAAGCGATACATTTTACTTAAACCTAGTTTAACCTAATCTTAAACGGTACTTTAATACTGAACCCAGTTTACCTGAACCCTAAATGGTATGTTTAATTTAAACAATTCACTATAATTCTAACTACTACTGTTAGATTAAACCAATTTTACCCTAACCGAGGCGGTACATTTTGGTTAAACGTAATTTACCCTAAGCGGTACTGTAACTCCAATTTACACTAACCCTAAATGCTCCATTAAGTCTAAACCCAGTTCACATTAAACCTAAGCGGTACATTTTATTTTTGTTTGGAAAAACAGTAATCATTATTTGATTCTGTACTGGTTATATCTCTTAGGAGTGGAATATAAAGAAATGTAACCAATCCACCAGTCTCTTACCCCCCCCTCCCCTCCCAATGCAGTGATATTACTGTAGTTTCTGTAAATCTGAATATTGGCAGATATACCTGTGTCTTGTTCAAGAACTTGGATGGGCTATTTATGGAGGTATTACAGTAGGGAATGTATGGTGTGCCTTCCTGCTGACTAAAAGTACTGTAGAAAAGGTAGAAACCGTACCTTAAGAATGTGAAAAATCCCATGTAGCGTGATGTAATGCAATTTACACTTCCTTTTATTGGGTGATGTTATTAATGTAGTGACCTGCAAGGTATGTACACTGTTTCTTTCTCCACAGGAAATGATACAGGAGCCACAATGGAAGTTTCAGAAACACTTGGTGCGTATATGTATATACGTGTATATGTGAAATTTGGGTTTGCACTTACAGCTCAGAATTTAAGGTTACATATGTTGCTATTCTAATTTCTTATTAGTTCTTGTGACAGCTATCTTCATTGCATTTTAAATCTTCCTCTTTTCTGTTTAGTTAACAATAAATTGTTATAAACTGATTATCATATTTTCTCTCCCTCCCCACTTTATATTAGTCTAACCCCTGGTGTAGTGAGAACTGAGCAGATGTGTGCTGAACTGGCAGCATTTATCTTTTGGTTAGACCCTGTAGAAAGCTGGAATGCAGTAAGATAAACACCAAGTCTACAAGTCTGTGTGGATAGAACTTCCACTGCATATGTTCCGAAGTAAGAAAAGCCATTAAACCCTAGATTCAAACAAAGCTTTTGAGATTGATGATGGTGGTAAATTTTTTACAGATTGTTCCTGAAAAAACCTCCTTTCCCCAGAAATACCCTGATTCATGACCCCAGTTTGAATTTGCTAAGCTTAATTTAACTTTAAAAAGAGCTGTTTCTTACTTTTTGCTAAGTTGTGGATTAATAATTGTAATTTCTAAACTGCATCTTGTAATTCTTTGTAAAAGTTTGCCATGAGTTGCTGTTTGACAGTTATCTGCATCATGCTTTTAATCGGCTGGTTTGTTCATTCTAATAGGCATTAACTGGACATGCTGTAGTTGAGGACGGAATGGGATGGAATGTTTAAAAGCCCCTTTTGTATGTTTTGTATGGAGATTTTCTTTAAAGTTGTTTTAACTCTGTAAATCGAAATCTCTCTTGATACTTTAGCATTTGCCTTTGCTATTGTCTACTAACGCTGTTTGTAAATGGTAAATATTCAGCGGGAATAGTAGAGGCCTTTGTACATGGCCAGTGAACTGCTTAATTCATCTGACTAGCCAATGAAAGCATTGTTTATATGCAAAGAATCACAGAAGAGGGACCACTGCAAAATGCAACATCTGATATACAGTTCTTATTCTTTGGGGGCTGCTGTTTGCCTCCATTGGGGTGATTATGTTCTTAAGTGTTCAGCTGTGAAGACATGCATGTTTAATCATTGTCAGCTTCCTGTAGACAGAATGAGTGCTGTGGCTTGAGAAGTTTGTTGCTAATGAATGATTTCAGGCCATTTTCTGCCCGTGTTTGTTCATGCCACGCATCTTCCTCTGTTGACATGCCCATGTGGTTTTTCTGTAGCACCGGTGGAGAACGGAGAGACCGAGATGAACACAGAGGAATCATGGGAACAGAAGGAGGAGCCTGGTGAGGCAGAGTGTCGAAGCGGGCCCTATGGACACATGGGCTCTGCGGAGGACCCTCAGCAGGAGGAGATGATGGAAGAGGAGGAGGAGATGCTTGTGCCTAAAGTAGCTCCTGCTCCGCCAGATGCGCCTAAGAAAGAACACGTCAACGTGGTGTTCATCGGCCATGTGGGTGAGTCTGTGCTCTTCACATAGTCCTGCTGCGCTTACTGTGCTCTCGGTTCATCATGTGTTGATGCTTAAATCTTTAAGAGGAGGCTTTCTGTAAGAGCTGAAGAACTTTTTATAATGTCATCTTAGTTGGAAGGTACATGAAACCGCTCTGAACTGAAAAATGTTTGTGGATTGCTGATGCATGAACATCGGATGTTTAACTTTTTGTCATAGTCAAATAGTATTGTTACGACAGTTGGGAGACTTATGTTATCTGGGGTTAAAGAAAATGCTACTGATTTGCAAAATGTCTACATCTTCATTGCCTCTCGTCACTGTCAAGGTTGCACAACATGTCAGTAGTAATGCTTTAACATTAAGTAGACTCGTGGGCTCTGCACTAACGGAACCAAATTTATTTTATTTTCCGTCATAAAATGCGTGATCGTTCTAAGACATGATCTTTTTATATTTGTGAGTTTCTAATTTTTTAAAACCACTTGTATATTTGTTACACATTTATTTGGATGGCTAAAGTCCTGCATGGTAGCTGACATCCCTTTTGACTGGAATATGCTGTCCTCCTGTGTTCTTTATTAATAGTTTGAGAGCCCACGTAAGTTTTGTGAGTGTGTTACCATAGCTGCCCAAGTGATTGTGGGGATATGTAATTCATTACTGCAGAAGTAGGTGGGGTTCTTTCTAAGGTTTCTAAGATAAGTGTGTGTGTGTTTGTTTTAAATACAGCACTGTAGTAAAGGCACATCTCTCTAAGAGAACGCGATGGCTATATTTTCAAGGTGGGGGGTAAACGGAGGGATTGGGTGTTGGGCGATGCTGCTCAGTTCAGGAATCGGTCAGTCTGTTCTCTGTATGGGAGATAACTATATGCTGGAGAATGTCACTAACACGTTGTGATTTTGATGCTGGCCATCAGCAGATTTGTTTTACAGTCCTGCCATACTGGGTTCTCCAGTAACTGATAGCAGACAGCATTGTACTGAGGTGATCACACCCATACAGGGCGCTTTTCTTGTGATATTGGTTAAATTACATTTTCCTGGAGTATCTCTGTGTTGTTGCCTGGTCTTCACCCCCTTATTCAGTCTGTGCCTCCGTGCTGGAGCATCACCAAGGCCCGTTTGATGCCAGCTGACTGGCATAAAGGCGTCTGTCTGGCTGCCACGGTGGCGTCTTGGAGGCCCGGTGTTTGTTTCATGCCACGGTTCATTCGGGATGACAGAGCAGCCGTTTCTGCCTGTGGGAGCGGGTTTCCTCCGCCCGCATTTTAATCCTTCGGTACTGTGGTCGATCGTCGCAAGTTTACCTGTGCGATTTTTGAGCCTTGTGAAAAACTGTCCGCACATTCGCGTTCTGGCGCCGTTGGCCGTTGGATGTTTTTAGTGTGCAAGATGTTTGCTTGGAATACCATCATCATCTGTTCTCCCCTATATGGCCCAGTGATGGTGTGTTGCATAGTTTTGGGATTTTTGCTTGTCAGGCAACCGTCAGTCCCCACAACAGAGAGGGCACTGCTGTATTTTGATTGGTTATTTAAAACTGCTTTTCTAGTTTTCTTGGGATCATCATAATAAAAATTCAAGTCTGATTGTCAGGCTAAACTGTTGTATTTGTCTGTTTGATATTTTTGCTAATACAGATCTTGCCAAATTTGTTGCATGGTATACAGGTGGAAAAAGCCATGTATGCATTTATCAGGCATGACGGTTAGGATTGCCCGGATGTGGAGGGTAGACAAAAGCTCTGTCTGTCGTGACTGATTCTGCCTGGTTACCTGCCATTCGGCAAACTAGCATCTTCACGTCGGTGTTACCTTTGTTTCAGCTGCTGTGCAGGTTACTCTTCAGCTTGGGAAGCTGCATTTCTGCCCAGTGGCTCCCTTGTGCAGACGGACTTCATTCTGTTTTGCGTTTTCAGTTGGTTTCCAGGAAAGCTTGGGGTCTCGGAAGGGGGCTTCGGGAATTCGGAGCCTGCTCGCCTCTAGTTCTCCTTTCTGATTTACCGTATTGGTGACAGGCTTCAGCTGGGTGCTCTAAGACTTTCTTCAGTAACGTTTTGGTTGCTCCTTTATTTTTCTCTGTGTGCCAAACTTCAGTCTGTCAAACACCCTGCATGTAGGCCATTTTCATGAAAGGATGGATCCATGGTCGAGAGCTCCCACGGTCTCCATGGAGTGACCGGCACTTTAAAGTATCTCACTTTGTGTCGTTTTGTGGCGTTGTTTTTGTATGGAGGGGAGGACTTGGTAGGGAATGTGGCCCTTTTCAGATTTTCTGGGTGGAGTGGAAGCTTTCACGATCAGTGAATGCTGAATTGGTGTTTCAGAAAGGATGGAGAGGGTCCCCGTTTTGTTACCACCGATCTGATCGGTCAATCCTAACCACCATGTCTGCTAAATGCATACGTGGCTTTTTCCTCCCGTTTACCACACTAAAAATTCAGCAGCGTTTGTATTCTTTGCAAAAGGTGCGGCTCAACATGGATTATTGTCATGAATAGTTTCATCTTGTGTCCTCCGTGTACTGTGCCAGTTCTCCAATAGCAGCAGGTGCACTTCCCTTCAGCATATGCAAAACTTTGGCCTGAACCGCATGAATTTGGTGCAGTCCAACTGCATGGGATTTTGGCATTTCTAAAACTGGAATCTGTAAAGTGTGCTGCAATACACTGGCAAGGGAAGTACAGCTGGCCACATCCGCTTAGATTTTTCACTGCTTCTGTTTGGCGGTGAGATACTGGGAGTTTCTGCAGTTGAGTGTAAAATGCAGACAGTTAATAGCAGTGGGTTTGCACATTGCATTTTCATTCCCACAGCTGACCGAGAGTTGACGGCATTCTTGAGGGTTAGGGCTAGGGCTCTAGATGTGACAGCGTCTTTTTTTATTATTATTATTATTATTATTTTGTTTGCTAAGCCATTCTTAAAATGGCTTCAAAAAGCATTTCCTTAAGGGTCATCACTGTGTATATTTTATATATCCATATTATGAAAACAATAGGATGTCATATCAGCACTTGTATGTGTGATTTTATAAATAAGTTCGTTTTTCCCCCTTTGTGGATGTTTTTTTTCAGTGTGTAACATAAAAACATGTGAGTCATGTTGTCACGTGCAGTATGTTTAAAGCCACTTGACTGCACTTGAAATGTTTTTAAACAGAGCAGCCGTTTCTGCCTGTGGGAGCGGGTTTCCTCCGCCCGCATTTTAATCCTTCGGTACTGTGTACTTGTTTCAGTCAGTCAGTCGCTGAATTTACATACGAAGTCCCTAATGTTTGCCTTTAAATATAGTCGTTAAAAGGCGAATGGAAATGTTGCATGACAGCATTATTTGTGATGTTGTTATGAAGCTTCCTGTTACATTTTGAGAATTACTTGTGAGGAATAGCTAACCTTCCGGCAATATGCAATAGCATCAGTGGTCTGTCTGGCCACATGGTCAACGTGGTGTTAGTGCCATCAATTGTCTGTTTTCCTGTCAAGGCGCATATGTCGTTCTCATCCGTCCATTTATTCATCTGTTTCAGACGCTGGGAAGTCCACTATCGGAGGACAGATCATGTAAGTAAAACATTTTTTTCTTTGATTTTAACAATTAAGTTGACTAATACTTCATATGTCTAGGCTGAGAAATTCAGAGTTTCTTTCATAGCTGCGTTGTGACTCGTCTGTCTGGGAGTAGCTTCGTCTCCCATGAAGAGCTTTGCGATGTGCTTGCCTGTGAGATTGAGCCGTGTTCACCCTGGATCAGGCCTTTGTCATCACGGCAGATCTCGCCGTTGAGATCCTGTGTGAGGTCACTTCCTGCTATTTCAATGAGATGTGGTGTGCGGAGTTGTTTTAGAAACATCGTCTATGTATTTTGTTTTGATTTTCCTACAGTAAATTAGCATGTCTCTACACATCTGTAATAGGCCCTAATCTGTACTGGAATCAGCCTGAATAGACCGGCCCTGTTCCTGCTTGTTGCAGGTATTTGACAGGAATGGTGGACAAACGGACCTTGGAGAAATATGAAAGGGAAGCGAAGGAGAAAAACAGAGAGACCTGGTGAGTGTGACTCCGCTGACCGTCTGTGAGGTGCAGCAAGTCTGCAGTACCTTGGATCAGGGATGCAGTTGAATGTGTCTTAGGGTGCACAGCTTAGAACCTTAACACCCTGCGTGTGAGCCTCATCTCAACCTCTGTTTGCCGAGTGACAGCATCTTTGTGTATTTTGGGTTTTGGGATGGATTGTGAGTCATGTTAATGACACCGTGTTTAATCTAGGAGTGTGCAGTACGGTGCACATGCTGTCAAATGAAACTCCATAATGCGATATTAATTGTGCTGTAATATGGGTTAGTTATTTACACTTTGTCCTCTGGTTTCCTTGACAGGTACCTTTCTTGGGCTCTAGACACTAACCAGGAAGAGAGGGACAAAGGGAAGACTGTGGAAGTTGGCCGTGCCTATTTTGAAACGGAAAAAAAGCACTTTACCATTCTGGATGCCCCAGGCCATAAAAGCTTTGTCCCAAACATGATTGGCGGGGCGTCGCAGGCTGACTTGGCGGTGCTGGTGAGCTTTCTGGCCAAGCATTCCTATTTACTGGTGTTTCTTACCTGAGTGTTCGGCTTGTTGTTTGTTTGGCCTTCAGGTTTTTCACGTGTGGGCAAAACATGGGCTCTCTCATCCTTTGGTTGCTTAACTCTATGGTTCACAGAGCAAAGAAAAATGTTTGTTAATGCAACAACTCATTTGTGTCAGTTCAAAACATTGCGTGCATCACTACACAGGAAGTGTGAAAGTGAGGAAGTCTCTTGCCCTGTTCTGCTTATTGAACTACTTGCTTGTAAAATTTCTCAGAGAATAAAAGTATTTACTGGGAGCCTATTGGAGACCCATAGGTGTGAATCGCTATCTTTCTGTCCGTCTGAAGTGGTCTCCATGGCCTTTGCCATTTGTAGCCCTGTGTTCTTGATTCAGTATTACAGGTCTGATAAGTAGTCCTTGTAGGTGACCTTGGCTGTGTCTGAGTTTGATGCATGTGCATCATATCCTCCTCTAGTCACTTTTGCTTTGCTAATCAGGCTGACTGCTGCTGTTTTCTCCGTTTATGGCAGCAGTTTAATGCCGGATCTATTCTCAAAGCTTTTTACTCAATTTACGGCTCAATTGTGACGTTGGCTCGTAAGCCCGGTCAGCACGGCATGTCTGGTCAGGTTGTCCTGCACATCATGTGGCCTCCTGTTCCAATGCCCTGCACTATATCAAGATTTGTGTAGACTGACTCACCGAGACTGTAAATCTGTAGCTCTGATCTGAAGTGTGCCCTTCCATGATTGCTTTAGAAAGTTGTTTCTGGCAGCTTCTTATGACATGTAAAGGTTGTCACCTTGTATGCTTTCTTCTAAATGATTAACAGACTGAAGCTGGTTGGGTTTTGTCCCAGTACATATTTCTCTTGTTTCCGACTCAAGCAGTATTTGTGGCTGTTAGGATGTTTACAGCATCGCTCCTTTATTACTGCCCCTCTGTCAGAGAGAGCAGTACTTGATTTTTCTGACCTTTCTAACTTTCAGGTGATTTCTGCACGAAAAGGCGAGTTTGAAACGGGCTTTGAGAAAGGTGGACAGACGAGAGAGCATGCCATGTTGGCAAAAACGGCCGGGGTCAAACATTTGATAGTCCTCATCAACAAGATGGATGATCCCACGGTCAATTGGAGCCTGGATAGGTAAGGCGAAGGAAATGGCATTCCTCTTAAATCTGATGTATTGCTGTTGGCCGTCAGTATTTTTGCACTCAGCAAATGTAAAAATATAAGGCTTTTGTGGGCATTTTTGCATTCAAAATGATACCTGCTGTGTTAACTGCTTTCTGATTGTAGAAATGTAAAGGTGTCTAGAGGTAACATAAGCTGTTGATGTTGTAATCCAATCATAATTGACATTGATGGGACTCGTATTGTTTTCCTTAATCCACAGGTATGAGGAATGTAAGGAGAAACTAGTGCCATTTTTGAAGAAGGTCGGCTTTAACCCCAAAAAAGACATTCATTTCATGCCCTGTTCAGGACTAACGGGGGCTAATCTTAAAGAACCCACAGAGCTGTGCCCTTGGTATACGTAAGTATACAGCGCTATCTTCAAACAGGCTTCCGGCTTGGACAATCAGGCAATGTTCACAGCTGTGTAGATACTCTCTGCTAGGAATGTTACTTTGGGTAACTGAAGATGGTTACATGGCCCTTTTAACTGCGATGTGTATTCATGTCTTCATAAAGATACAAAAACCCTTAACTGTAGAGATTCAGGTCCTGCTTGCCCTTTCACTTAGATGTTTAGCTGTTTGCATACTGTGGACCAAACCCATCTGCCCTGTAGGGACAGTTGAGGTGACGGGAACATGTTCTCCTTCCCTTCTGCAGGGGTTTACCTTTCATTCCACACCTCGACAGTTTGCCAAACTTCAACAGATCGAGCGACGGACCTGTCCGGTTACCCATCGTCGACAAGTACAAGGTAAGTGGCCGTCTTGGACCCAGGGCTGGCACAGGCTTCATTTTTCACAAGGCCGACGGTGGGAGTGTTTAAGTGGCACACAGGTCCTTGTGTGTTCATATGCACAGTACTCAGACTATATATTCTGTTCCAAAGTGTTCAGCCTTAGAATTTGCCTACGTTTTAGGAGTCTTTAAAGGCTTTTTTTAAAAAAAAAAATATATATATATATATATATATATATATAAGCATAAAATTTTAGAAGGGGATATCAGTGTCACTGTGCACTTAACTCTGTACCCACTACTCACTGCTCTCACATGGGGGCAGCTTGCGGCTCAGTGGGCTAAGCCCCTGTGCCTGTGATCGGAAGGTTGCCGGGTCAAGCCCAGCTTCAGCACATCTGTGAGCCCTTTGGCAAAGCCCTTGACCCCTGGCTCCATGATCGCTGCTATGGGTAGCTGCCCTTCTCAGCCAGCTTGCTTTCATCTACAGGGAGCAAGTTGGGGGAGACATGAAGAGTTTCCCCGTGGGGATGAATAAAGAGTATCTATTATAGTAAACTCCTTGCTCCTTACATTATCTCTCTGCTTTTGACGCACTTCTGCATGATATGCACGGCCTTCCCTGCACGTTCAGTTGCAGAATGTAGCCGGATTGCAGTAAGTCACACGACAGTTAAACCTTTTGGCAAAAAGTTACTTTTGCGTGGGTGCGTGTTTTAGTCCCAGATGGCGTGATGATGTGAGATTCCTTCCGTCCCTGGTTCATCTGCTCCCCCGATTGTGTAAGAGGGCCGTTGTGAAACGGGGAAGGTGCACAGTGAGGCTTGTTGCATCTCGGCTGCTGAGGCTAAGGTCACGTTCATACCGTTATGGAAAGTTTAGGCCGCAATACCAGCAGCAGGAGCTCAGACTTTTGGTGGACTGAAGAAAAATCACTGGGAAAGAGTTCCTGGAGTATTTATCTACCACTATAAAATAAAGCTGGAATAGATCATGTGATTTCCAAGTTGTATATCCTGCTTAGTGTTTTCTCTAGTCTGTAAAGAAAAATGACATTTATGAAAATGTTGCAGAATTTTTGCAACCTGGAATAAATCTCAAATTAATATTTTAGAAAAATTCACACTGGTAAGAAAAACACAGATTTGTACATACTAGTGGTGCACCGATTTTTTTTCCCCGAGTGAAACAAAAGCTGGATCTGTTCAGGTATAATAAAGAATAATAAACATTTCGCAGACCATTGTATCTGAATAATTTTCTCCCACCCTGTGTTTTACGGGAGGATCCCATATTGTAAAATTAAGATGCTGTGTCCCGTTTTGATCCAATATGTGATACATTTTGTTTCGTACTTTTGGGCCACCCCATCATTCCACCACCACACATGTCCTTAGCACATTTTATTGCTGGTGCCTTGGACTGGGTGGGGGGCATCATTCATTTAATTTAAATATCGACCAAAATTTACACATCAGACATCTTGAATGAATATTTCCCAATACCAGTACATTAACCATTCTCCTGCATCTCTATACCCCTTCATGATGTTTTCATATTTGCCCATTATTCTTGTAAAATGTTAGCTAGTAATGCTGGTGACGCATTAAAATATAACCCAAATAGGCCAACTTATATAGCCTAATGAATGGGAACTCGCCTCTAATTGAGGGTGTCGGACTGTTTCGGACAGACGTGTTTTTAATGATAGACCTGTTGTGCCTCTGCTGTAAAGTACTTAAAGTCTATCTTTAAATAGTCATAAGGGCAGTTCTAACCATACTGACTCTTTGGTCCGTTTTGAAGATTCATTTCCACTTGACATCTGAAGGATATGTGTCTTTTCTCAGCTGCACACAATTCATATCTACAATCTTGTGCAGGATATGGGCACTGTGATCCTCGGGAAGCTGGAGTCAGGATCTATCAGCAAAGCACAGCAGCTTGTGATGATGCCGAACAGGGTAAGGGGCTTGATTGAGGGCCAGCGCTTTGACCCACCCCTCTTGGAGTGCTCTGAGGAGCAGCCTTTAGACACCAGGTGCAGGTGGCCTTAGTGCCTGAAATGATGAGACGCATCTTTCATGTCGTGTGAATGTTTGCACTGTGCCCCTCCAGCACATTGTCGAGGTCCTAAGTCTGCTCTCTGACGACGTGGAGACGGACGATGCCGGACCCGGGGAGAACCTCAAGTTAAGGCTGAAGGGAATCGAGGAGGAGGAGATCCTGCCCGGCTTCATCCTCTGCAATGCCGAGAACCTCTGTCACACTGGTCGCACCTTTGACGCCCAGGTAGAGCTCCATCAAGTTTCTGCGTACTTCTGCTGAAAGTCTTAAATGCAATAGTGGCATCGTATTTAATATCTCATTCCTGCCTCCTCTCCCCCCAGATTGTGATCATTGAACACAAATCGATCATCTGCCCCGGTTACAACGCGGTCTTACACATCCATACCTGTATTGAAGAAGTACAAATAACAGTAAGTACACACTAAGCATTGGGAATATTTTGGCATTGAAAGTACTTTTGTTAGGCTATTTGAAGAGTTGATGTTGATCCTGGTAGACACACATGCACGCGTCTATTCTTCTCTTTTAGTTTGTATAACTGGTGTGTAACTGCTGGCTCCATGTTACTGTTTTCAACTGTACCATGTGCTGTATGAACGCGGACATAAAACAGGTAAATTAAATCGCTGTGCTCCTTAGGCCTTAATATGCCTGGTAGACAAGAAGACGGGCGAGAAGAGTAAGACACGGCCGCGGTTCGTCAAACAAGACCAAGTGTGTATTGCCCGCTTACGGACGGCTGGAACCATCTGCCTTGAGACCTTCAAAGACTTTCCCCAGATGGGAAGGTTTACTCTTCGAGATGAAGGTTGGGAAACGTGCTTTTGATGGGGTGTTAGTGCAGGCTGCACGACAGACATCAATGGGGAGCAGGTTCTATAAGAAAATGATTTTGGTTACTTCCTACAGAATCTGGCTTAGGGTTGTGTCTCAAACCCTGTTAGGTGAATGGGTTTGGGTTTTTCCCTATTTCTATATATTTTCCTTGATAAAAACTTTTTCAGAGGCATAACAGATCTGATCTTGGGGTTGTTTAGATCCCGTCTGCCAGTTTGGATTATTTAAGGTAGTTTGTCTCCCTTCTGAATGACTTGGAATGTTGATACTATGAGAACCTATGATCAATTTCTGTTTTCTTTTGTTGCAGGCAAGACCATCGCTATTGGCAAAGTGTTAAAACTGGTGCCCGAAAAGGACTAAGGGGTGTGGGAACGCTGGCCCCAGCAGCTCTGTTAAGGGTGGACACGCGCTGCTGTCCACTTCACCTCGTGTGAGCAGGAGATTAATCAGAAATCGACCTTTAAAGAATCTCACAGCGAATGGAGAATTGGTTTTTAAGAAAAGCAGTATCTAACAAACAGTCCAGCGTGTGTCAGCTTTCTCATATTGAGAGCCAGCTATGTCCGTCGTTTATGACCCACACACTCACAATGATCTCTACTTTAGATTTCAGCCAACACTTTTGTCCGTAATCCTTCCTTCATAAAGGAAGTTGGTGCAGTTATATTAAGTATGCAGAGTTTGCTGGCAATGGAACTATAGATTATGAAATGAATTTTAAAAAAACAAACCGAAATGGGTATGTTAAGAACCTGGTCTTGCATTGCTTTCTGCAAATCTGGATTGGTTTCTCAAAGTAACACCCTTGCTGCAAGCGTGAGTGCGCGTCATTAAACCCCGTTAATGAAGTGCTCCATGTAAAGAGGATCCACAGTAAGTTGGTCATAGTAAAACAGTTTTTCAGCGATTTTGGTTCCTCTGTTACACACCAGACTCTACAGCCAGGCCGTAGCGGTTGTTTTCAAAGAGCTATTATGCAGTCATCGCCGATTTAATAGGGTTATTCTGAGACGACTGTTCGACAGACTAAACCATTCGTTTTTAATGTGTAAATGCTTCATCTTGGCCTTGTCTCAAAGCTAATTCATGCCCTTCCATGCAACCCTCCGGCCAGTCTCCCTCTTTCTTCTTGAGCCGCTTTTCAGCCTTTCGCCCCACAGGCGCCCGGATAACAGCAGCCAGTTTCATAGAGCCGTGAGCAGCCGGAGAGCAGTGCGTCATTTGGGCTGCCTTGCCACAGAGTTGCAGCCAAGATCCAACCCAGGTTTCTGCTGCTGGTCCTGCCATCCTTCCATCACTGGCCCGCTCTTATGTGTGGGGAAAAAGATATTTTTGTCAAGCAAATTGGTCCACTTTATTTGGATGTTACCCTCTTTTTGGTTTTCAGTTGTAATTGGATTAATTCAGAATGTGAATAACTCGACTTACGACTCGCAGCATCTTCATTTCAGGCAAACTTGGGACGGTTAATGCTCCTCTGAGATAGAAGTGCCAACCTTTTTATGGGGCTGTTCTCTGATTTCAGTCTATGTAGACTTTTTACTTTTAAATATTCTGAAATTAAACAATCCAAAAGAAAATGTCGCTCTCAAAGTTATTAAAATGTTGCGTCGCTGTTCTGTCTGAAACCTTTTCAAAGTAACAATGTGTGAAATTAGTCTGACTGCACACTGTGTACAGTAATGTCACCGATGGTGGCTGTTACATTAAATTGTCAGCTTATCACATGACTAAACATCAGATAAGCACAGAAAACATTTTGAGAGACCTGACCTGAATCTAGTTAATATGACAAGCCAAAACACATGCATATAGTCTGCCATTAAAGTGAAGTTTTTTGACAGTTATTTTAGTCATAAGTTTCACTGAAAATCTCCAGAAGGAATCTGAAGGGCAAACATAAAATTACAAGGTCAATTCAGTCGTGTTTAACAGCACAGAAAGGGAAACTAGGTTTGCAGGCAGGTGAAACAGGACTAGTATGCAAAACATGAGACAACCCTCCGCAGAATAGGAATAAATAGGAATATGCACTTCTCAGATATATTGTATAACCTGAAGATGCTGTAAAGAAAGGTGATATGATTAACTGTACAGGTAATGGTCATGATCAGTGAGTTGAATTGATTTTTCTTTTCCTCTGCAAGCTTGTTTACTGAAGTACCTGTAAGCTGTGGCTGTCGTGCCTCAGTTACCTTGCTGGCTGTCTTCACTACCCTGTGAAGTCTTGTTGCTGCATGTATTCAGGTTACCAAATGAGAAAGTTCAAACCAATTCTATAAATAAAGGCATTGTTGTCTAAGGACATAAGCTGCTGTCTCCATCCAAATGGCATCGATTTTTTTTTTCCTTAAATTGTTGTATGCAGTTAGCGCTAAGGTACTTGTATTTGGCAAGTCATAGTCTGCTAATCCTTATGATGATAATGACTAACACAAGATGAAGTCACAGGAAGGGCCATCTCAGAGTTTGACGTAAAGTAGAGCAGTTTTGCGAATAGTCTCTGCTGAATAGAGATGGCATCCTCATGTAAAAATCTTGGCATGAAGTTTCCAGCAATATATTTTTGTCATTTTTTTAATTAAATCTCAACTGCATAGTGAAAGAGATCATAACCACATGTGGAATGTAGTTCACCATCTTTGGGGAGGAAAACATGATTAAATATAAGATTATCTTCGTTAATAGGACTAAACTAGATCCATCTTGAGTTATGCCTTCAGCATTATTTTTGTAAAACATACGATTTGGATTACAAAAAACAGACCTCTCACGGTTTCCTCAGCTATCCAGTTTCGTCCTGCAGACCAAAGACATGTTATTACATTAACTTCTATCTGAAAATTGCTGGTAGCGTATGTGCCCTGTAAAAGGGTAGCGTCCCATCCAGGGTGTACTCCTGCCTTGTACCTGGTACTGCCTGATATAGGCTTCATGATACTCGTAACACTGACTAGGATAAAACATTTGAAGATTGTTGGATTTAATCTGAAGATTCGTTTAGCTCAACTGAGTAACACATTAATAATAGGTGGATGATAGATTTGTAAACATTACGCGTAGTGCACATTGTGCAGGATCATACAACCAGTAAATGTAAATTGTAATTTAATCGGAATACCATATACACTGTAAATGGCAAACACTATAATGTTACTTTGATAGAATATTTCCCGACACCAGTTGAACATGTAATGAAACTTAACACGAACCGAATAAATAGTAATGTTAAAGGGGAAGATACAAATAAAGTTCAAGAATTCAAAATTTGCTTGGCCGTACTGCGCATGCTCATACTGAAAGGCTACACGTGTGGAGAGCATGGCGGAGGAAGCGGTAGTTGTGGAGTTGGACAAAACTCAGGTATGAAATATCTTATAAATTTAACTGGCATAAGTGAGTGTAATTCATTGTAAAAGTACATAGGACGTCAACACGTCTCTGCTACTAAATATTCTGTTTCATTGGGACCCGTATTTTTTTGTTTCGATACTTAATCCGAATCCGCAATCATAGAAAAATTCATACTGAATAAGCGAATTATCAGTGAAAGTGGTTGTTTTTACTGGTTCTGACGTTTTCTTAAATCGTTAAAGAATTTTAAAATGGTAGCTTTAGCCACTCGATTCAAATGAATTTTGATGTACTACGAATACACAGGTACGTTCATACAGCCGTTTGAATAATTCAGTGTTTTACTTTGAAAGTCATATTAAATTATTTTGCTTAATGACATATTACATTTTAGTTTCGCTTGCGTTTGCTACCTAGAGTGTTCATTTTCATCGATAAAGCGAATTTAAAATATGCAGGAGAGACATTTCCCCCCAACCCATGTAAAACAGGTGAAGAAAGCAGTGCAGTGCCTGCTGGCATACCTAAAGACCACGTCCCCAAATGAGGCAACACTTCTAAATGAGGGCCAGCAGATCAGCCTACTGTTCACCTTTTGGAAAATACCCAAACGGGAACAGACAGTCCGCATGTGAGTTTGCTCCTTCCACCTGACACCATTTCGTTACTCCCAGGCACTCCAGCAAACCCTGCCTCTCTGCCTTCATGCTGAGCCAGGGGAATAACTGTGCTACAGTGACTCAAAGTGTATCCAGATGAGCCTTCAGAATCATTGGGGCTTGTCCCTACAAACTTTGATACATTGAACTCATTCCAAGTAATCCCAGTGTTTCACTTCTATAAGAGCTGTTCCATTTGTAACGCTTCTGTTTTGTCCATGTGTAAATATAGATATCTTTATTAGTGCTGATGCTGTTATTGTTAAATATATGTAGCTTAGAGATTCTTAGTAATTTTGTTCAACTGGATATTGTTAAAGGCAGTCTTAAAGGTACAAAACAGGACCCACAGCTGTAGGTCACATGACTGTTTCTAACTAAAGTGTGGTGTGTCTTTGCAGCCCACTGCCACATAGCATCCGTACAGACTGGGGTGAAGTCTGCCTCTTCACCAGAAATGAGCCCAACATGACCAGCGACCAGAATGTGAGGTTCTACAAGACGCTGCTGAAGGAGAAGGGGATCCGGGGGGTCAGCGAGGTACGGCCCGGAGTAGGAAATGGGGATCGGGGGGGGCAGCGAGGTACGGCGCGGAGGAGGACATGGGGATCGGGGG
>JAODLD010000101.1:29893720-29906983 GCA_026781065.1 Mormyrops boulengeri | reverse complement strand
CAGCGAGGTATGGCCCTGAGTATGAAAGGGGGATGGGTGCGTTTCAGTCACTTAACGGATCCTTAATTATATATGTATAATGGTAGTTTCATTAACAAAACTATAAAAAATGCTGCATGTTTACTAAAAACCCTTTGTTGGGTTATCTGTGAATCTCAATGGATTCTGCAAAATAGATACTTAAATTTATATAAAATCGAATGTTTACAAATAGCTGGTCATTTTGCATAACAATTAATGCGAGCCATCTTTGGCCGTCTGTGATGCACAGGACTTTGGGGGACATGCAGAGCACATGCTGGGGCTGCTCATGTGCCGCAAACTGGTGACTTGTTGGGTCCCCACCTCTCCACCAGGTGATACCCTTCAAGGTGCTGGTGACAGAGTACAAGTCGTTCGAGTCCAAGCGTAAGCTGCTGAGGAACTTCGACCTCTTCCTTACGGACAACCGCATTCGCCGCAAACTGCCGCCCCTCATTGGGAAGCACTTCTTCGCAAGCAAAAAGTAAATGCATTGTGATTAGTGTCACTTTTGTGTGCATATTCAGCCATTATGCTTCTGTGGCGTCATCAGTGCCACCTAGCTTGCACGCCTCTCCATGGTCCTGACGTGCACCTCTGGGTCATGTTGGATCTATGCATTCCTTTTCCACACACACTCTGCTCAAGCAAACATATGATTATAACAGGTGCACTGTTCTCAGTATCTGTTGACTACTGTGTCTACTTACACTATGTGTAAAATTCAATTATATGTTATTCTGTGGATTCTGAGCTTCGCCATCTCGTTTTTCCATATACTTGTGTATGGAAAGATGACAATAAAGTTCACTTTGACTTTGAGGTGGCAGAAAACGGCCTTGCGGATATTGCGTGTTAATGATGAATCAGTGCTTTTTCTGATGGTGA
The DNA here is from genome assembly GCA_026781065.1 of Mormyrops boulengeri. Lineage (NCBI taxonomy): Eukaryota > Metazoa > Chordata > Actinopteri > Osteoglossiformes > Mormyridae > Mormyrops > Mormyrops boulengeri. Next base: position 29,906,074 of record JAODLD010000101.1, on the reverse strand, counting down.
ACCGTGTGCGTCTGTTTTTGATCCTCCCCTGACCCCAGGGTTCCCCTCTCCGTGAACCTGCTGTCTCAGCAGCTGGCGAAGACCATGGAGCAGTTGATCCAGGGCTCTACCTTCCGGGTGTCCAAGAAGGGCAGCTGCTGGTGAGCCTCTCTTGTTCTCAGGTCTGGTCTGGGGTTCAGTCAGGCTTTGAGATCACAGCACACAGTTGTTATTATGGCACTTCAGCAAATCCTGCCCACCCATTACAGTGCTGGCCCAGGATGGATAAAGTGCTACATCTATTCAAAGTAAATCCAGACGGGCTTCCCTGGTTTGTAGGGGCTTGTCTCTACGACTTTGGCACAAACATTTTGGGCACTTTTCCAACACAGCAGGTACCATGCTTTTAGTACTTCATAAAACTACCAAAAGTGCGGTGGTACTTGTGTTGGTTTTCCAGTGGTGTAGAAACTGGTACCGGCGCCGAATGACATCATCAATGCGAGGCAGGGTATCTTGTGCTGAAGTGGTTATAGTATGTAGGGCTGGGGAATATGTGGTATTAATTCCATTGTTGTATGTTATGCATGCACAATTTTCACGTGGCATGGACTGCAATAGCTCGGTCGAGATTTCATGCTGCTTTTGCGTGAGCTCTGCATGCGCTATCTCAGCCAATCATTGTTTTCTTACTAGCTATTTAAATTTTTGAATTGCTTTTTCACTTTATAAATATCCCAGGATTTATTGTGACAAAATCACATCGCAGAATTTATCCAAGATCATGCAGGCCTGTGTTATAAAATCCTTTTTTATTTCTTGCCATGCCATCCACATCTCGTTGAATCTGTTCTTCCGACCGGGTCGTCATTAAAGCCTGGGTCTCTTCGTTTGTCCATGCAGCCATTATTTATGGTGTGTTCCATTTGGCCTCGGAACTCTGTTTCCGAGTCAGATTCCGAGTTTTGAAGCCGGAAGTGATGACATGCGCGCTCCTGTTTCTCGGAGATCCGAGAAATATCTTGGAGCAGCACAGAGGATTCCGAGTTCAGAATCCAAGATGACTGCGCCCTTTATCAACAGAAGTGAAAGTTGTAGATTTATACTGTTTAAGCACTACTACTCATTTGTGGCTCATTAAATCGGTCGCACACACTATACCGTCCAACTTATCTGTGTACATGTTCTTCCGGAGTTTTATACGTAAAGCACTGCACGTAATGTGTTATCAACTGATATTGCTAACAATTAACCGGGCTAGAACTGGATTTCATGATTATTTGTCGGATTTAAGGTAGTCCGGGCTAATTGTAAGTGAACAAAGATAAAGGCCATTTAAACCGAGTTGTCCAGCTAAGCAAAAAACCTTGCTTTTTTGATACGGATCCATGTATTGCTACTTCTGTGGCAAATGGAATGCATCCAAATCAGTTTTCCCCGAGTTTTTGGCGGATGTGACATAATCTTGGCAACCAAAATTCGGATCCGAAGGCAAATGGAATGCACCATTATTACCACTCCCTTTTTCACTTTATTGTTGTTTTCTGAGTTTGTAACTACAATTTTCGGAATGGTGAGTGTATTTTGTTGGCAAGGCAGGTTACTGGCATAAACAGTCGACAATATATGCATCTGAGAGTCCCACCCCGAAGTACTGAAAAAGTAGCCCAGCTGGTTTGGTACTTTTTGTACTGGTATCTGACTGGAAATCAATGGAAAAGGGAAAGTACGGTACCTGGTGCAGTGGGAAAGTGCCCTTTCACTCCCCATTCTGGTAGCAGCATCACCAAAGTCTTTCTATACATGAGTGGGTCTTTTGCAGTAGACAGGTCTTTGGTCAGTTGCAGTCTGACTGTATTTGTGTTTGGTTCTGTAGCATGGCTCGTGTGGCCCACTCCTTGATGACCGCGGACCAGGTGGTGGAGAACATCATGGCTGCAGTGAAGACCATCACTTCTCAGCTACCCCAGGTGAGTCTCTGCTCTTCCTCTGGCTGGAAGGACCCAGCATGGCCACCAGTGAGTCATGGCTGTAGCTATTGACTGACGGAGGCTGAGGACTCTATAGGTTGTTCACGCTCTGCCTGAGGCCATGAGCAGAATCTGGGCTTTAACTCAAGTGGTGCATCAGAACGTCTTTTAAACTGGTAAAACATTGCAGTGCTCACTTTGTCTTCAGAATCAGTCCCAATTCAAAGGTAGACACTAATAAATGCTTCAGGTTGACAACCAGCATGAAACATGTAAACAAAATTATAAAGAGTTTTAGATGAACGTGATGTAAAATTATACACATGGTAGTACTGTAGTACTAGTAGAGACCGTAGTACCTTGCAGTGTGAGACATGCCACAAAATGCTGCTTGGGTAATAAGGCTGTGTGTTACCCTGCCTCGGGCAAGAAAAACCGTATCATGATAGAATGCAGCAATACACGAACCGGTTGGCAAGACATAAAGTAAAAACTTTCATGCAATAATTCTTTTATTTGGAAATTTTTAGAATTACTAACTGTTCAAATAACAGAATACTGAATGTCGTTTTTCTTTGTTTTGTCACATTGTCAACAGTTTCCAGTCAATTGCATTAAGTTTGTGGTTCCTCTACTATATATAAGCTCTGGAAGGCAAGTTTTCCAAACAACGTGCGACTCCCCTTTTGTAGAAACCCCAAAATATTGCCATACTTTGGACTTGTACCTAGCAGGCATTTTGGAAAGGTCTTTCCTAGACTCCATGGTTGGCAGACAACAGTTGTGCATCATGAGCGTATTGTCTATATACAGTTGATCAAATAGGCCTAGTTCTGAATAATGTTATTAGTCTTCAGTTTTTATTTAAGAATTGGCAATTAGTTAAAATGATGACGTGTTCTGTATCATTACATTAGTTTGACTGTAGAAATGCCCTTTGAAGAGTTGGTTTTTGATCATTTGATGGCGATATTTGGTGTAGATAAACCTAGTCAGCTGTGGGACATTAGCTGTGCAACAAGCGAGCTTGTTATAACAGTAGCTGCTGAAAAATAAAACAAGGCTGGTAATTTTATTTGTGGTACATAAGTATAAACATCATGCATCCAAGTTTTGTTGAAGTCTTATTACTGAACACAGTAATAGATTTTTTGCAATTTAAATAAAACTCACCAAAAATATGATTGCCCGATCATCAAGTATCGGCCCGAATATGAGACGACCCCCTACTTTATGGCGGCTGTTATAGAAAAGTTTTTGGAATGCACCATCTTACCTTTTATAAAGAAATGATTTTATTTGCCAGGAACAGAAGTTTACCACTAACCACAGTTAATCGGATTGCTGTATGTGTTTAAACGGCAAATATTTGAATGTTTTTCCGAATGTTTTGTAGCAGACCCCCATGTTTTACTGTTGGAGTAAAACAACGTATTGCAGTGAAAGGGTAAGGCATATTAATGATATGACCTCTCTCTTAAAAGGAATTTTACTCCTTACTAACAGCCATTATCGTTTCAATACTAGCAGCATTACAGCCGGGGAAGCTAGCAATTTACACAACACGTAGGATATGCACTAAACACGTGCATTCCACGGCAAACATTACACAGTTCTGAAATTTACAATTAACAAATTCACAAGTACACTAATTTGGACTATCTACAGATGGGTGAGGTGCATAGCATGCTGGTAACTGCATATAGAGCCGCTAATCAAACCCGCAGCATCACATTATAGCAGCCATTATGGACAGTGTATGGGGTCACTGCTCATGCCACATTGTATTGTTAATTGAAGTAACGTCAATTACTTTTGAAGTACAGTAAGCGGCCACCTTTAGCCAGCAGGCTGATCATTTACGCCATCTACTGTTGTATGTGTACAATGACATTTAAATTCTAGTCACTGAATATAAGATGAGCGCAGTATTTTAGATAAAATTTATGTAAAAAAAGAAACATTGTGTTATATTGAGGCCAATATGGTAATCTGTTTATGAAATGACAAATTCAGATTTAATGATTACTTAATCTCCTAGTAATTTCGTAAAAAGAAATGCGTAACATTGTATGAAATATGAACACAGATATGCATATTGTTTACTTTTGGTTTCTTACCTTATGTATTTGGGATATAGACATTGATTAAAGAAATGCTTTGTGAAAATTAGAAGCCTACCAGTTCGATATTCAGATCAGTATCGGCACCGTTCCATTCTTATTAGACGCATCTGGTATCAGCCGTATGTAACTGGATCCATGTCCGATTCTTACTTAAGTTTTTGGAAGTCGGCTCCTATTTTTTGTTATACTGATTTGTACAACCAATTGCATGACAGCTCTTCCCCATTTTAGATGTGTTTTTGCTGCAGTCAAGCTGAATGCTAACGCTGCCACTCAATGGGTGTGAGCTCAGTGACTCCGCCTGCCATGACATCATGTGCATATGCTTTGTAGCAGGTGGAGAGTAAGAACATCGGATAAGAGGGATACTACCTGGAAATATTATGCTTTTAACAGCAAATAGTAGCACAGCCATTTGCCATCTTTGTAAAAACAAAGTTTTGACAGGTGGGAGTAGCGTTTAGTGGGAAATCCCATTAAACCAAGCGCAGGCGAGACAACGCGAGTAATATGAAAAAAGTAATGAATGATTCCGGAGTCGCTAGCTTGGGCTGTTTTGCACACTCGCTACAGCTTGTGATACATGAGGGGCCGCTGTCGCAATGAAGTGTATGTGACACTGTTGCCAGTGGGAGAAACACTGTAAGACGTTTTAAGCATTCGCCACTGGCATATACCTTCTTGGAAGGTATTCAAATTGAACAGCAAATGCCTCATAAACGCTAACAAGATCTATGAACGAGGTGGAACAGTACGTTATGTGTGTTTGTAGTAGCCTAATTAAGATTTTTTGGCATACGTTTTATTCATTTGTATTTATTAGTTTAAAAAGTTCTGGTATCAGATCGGTATTCATATCAGCCGATACCCTCTGTTCAGGTATCAGGATTGTAGCAGCACTGAAAGTGGGATCGGTGCACTGCTAATGATAAAATTAATGGAAAGAGCTCCTGTATCGGAATCAGGTCGGAACTGAAAAAGTGTGGATCGGCCTGTCCCTATTGAAAATCCAGAATAATAGGTAAATGTTGTAATTATAAATAAATGAACACTGCATTACGTTTGTGAACTCTGATGTTTTAGGGGTGAATTTGTGTTCGATTTTAAGCATGGTTCGTGAGCTCCTGAGAGTTTATTTGTCCGTTGCAGCTCTAATAGGTAATCCCTGCCGGATAGTTTCCTGCTCTATAGAGGTACATTTAAAACTAAGAGTCATTGTAGCAGATAAGCAGCTTAAATGAAACTCCCTCTGAAATTTTTCAGAGGTTCATCTGAGGCCGGCGGTGTGTTAGATGTTGGCCATCACACCTGTGCTCGTCTGTGACATTTCTGTGGTGCGTACAACCTTTCATAATCTGCATGATGGAGATGATCTCTCATGAACATGCTCCTCTTTCCAGAAAGGGAGGGACCTCAAGATCATCCACCTGAAGAGCCAGACCTCAGCCGCGCTGCCTATTTACACGTCGGACTTGAGTCACCTGACCCTGCTGGAGGAGGCAAGGCAGGCGGTCTCACATAAGGTATGTCTGTTGCATGGTCCCACCTCCTGAGCTTGGCGAATGGCACTTCATTCCTGTCTAAACTGTCTCTGTGGCTTACAGAAGGGGGCAGGCAAGGGTAAGAAAATGGGGAAGGCTGTCAAGAGGAAGGACACAGCAGCTGCACAACAGGAATCTTTTGGGGAGGAAGAGGAAATGCCCCAACTTGTTCCAATTGGGTCGCCGAATAAGAAGGCCAAACTGGAGGTGAGGCAGAGTGGGAATTGAAATGTTTGCATTTTATTTTAAAGGGGCCTGACTGGTCAACTTGCCTTACACGGTCTGCGTTAGTGTGCAGGCTGCGGGTTGTGTCGGAGCGTGCCAGACTTGCAGGCCAGTGGCCAGTAAAGATGGTGGTACGAGGTGACCTCTCTATGTCACTGGGGTAAGGGCTGATATTCCAAGGAGATGTTTCAGCTAGGTCAGTGGAGAGATTTCTGTGATGGGAGTTACTCCCTTAGGAGTGTGCTTTGGGCCTTAAGACTTTGTCGACCATTTCCATGCACATAAAGCTATATAACACAGTACAGGAAAGGAGAAAACTGGAAAAGCATTTAACAGACGCTTTTGTCCAAAGTGAGAAACCATTGAGGCAAACACATTACTAATATATGTGCTGCTTAGTTGTCGAATAGCAATAAGACTAGCTAGCCTGTATTTCCAAAGAATGCCCAGTTACAAGTATAAATTGTAAAGGAGCGAGATCTTCGCATCTTCCAACAAAGCAGGAAGTACAGAAATTCCAACAGCTGCCCCACCCCCCCAGTTCATGTCTTTTTGTTTTGACATTCCTGTACATGCCCATGGCATTCCTGAATGTCACCCCCCCCCCCCTTTTTCCCTTCAAATACCAAAAAGATTGCTGTCTGCAGGCATGTCAGAAAGCAGCTGGCGTGTAGCGTTACAGTGGGATGTGTAAAATGAACAGCAGCTATTAAATAGGTGCAAATGATGATCACATATTCTTATTCTGTGCTGACAGATAATTCTCATTCCCTGTGTTTCTATAGGTTTCTCAAGAAACGGGACCGAAAAAGGTAACGGGGAAGGCGAGAGAGGGGTCAGGGGCCGCAGAGATGGAGCCGCACGCTAAGGGATTGAAGCTGAAGATGCCTAGCAAGACTAGGGCTGCTCCTGGCACCAAAAAACTGGTCAAATCTGCCAAGAAGTGCTCAAAGACCCCTGGGAAGAAGCTGAGGAGGCGGGTGCCCCAATCGTGTTAAAACTAGTTCACAGCTCACCTTCCATCAGGAGAAAGAAATCTTACCGGATCCATGAATGAATGTCATCTACATGAGCCTGGCTCTGCTTGTACTGGTCTTTAAGAAACGGCTAGCTTGCTTCTTAACTTTGACAGCATTTTATTTATACTCAGCGAGTTATAAATGTACTTTGATTACATTGCAAAATGCTTGCATCAGTCTCTGGCAAAGTAATGACATTGCAAGTTGCCCTGTAATCGTAGTGTTTGGTGACATGGAGGAGTGAAACCCTAAAGCTTTCACATCTGTTGGTTTTCCTTGTTCTGTAACCCATCTGTAAGTCATGTGAAACGGTCCTGAGTGGTCATTCACATGTACTTTTTGAAGAAATACTTAATTTGCCATGGTTTAGATGCAGGAATGCTTTGGTCACAGATGTGTGAATATTATACAAAAATACTGATGATACCCTCACTTCACCAATAAAATCCCCCAACCCGTGTGTATCCTGTTTATAACTGGAATTAGAATGTGCTGGATCGGTAGGTTAAATGTTAGTCATTTACTTGTATAATAGACCGTTAAAAGCTTTGATTCTAAGCTTGTAGTGGTATTCAGTCCAGCCAGCCCAATGCAGAACTTGAACTAAATAGACTACACATTCTTCAGAAGTTCTATAAATACGTTTTCACAGCAATTAGTGAAGAAGGCCTAGTAAGACTTTACTTGAGGGGTACTGATAGTATACTATTATGCTGTTACTTTTATATGAACTAACCACAAACTAAGTCTTGGTTACATGCGTGTTCATCCATGAATCATGATGCATCTCTTATCTCAAGCACTTACTATATTGTTACTATATGTTGATTCTGTACATTTTTGTGGGCTATTGAAGGAGCAAATAACTGAATTACTGAGCTCATCTTCATTAATAAATTATGTGCCTTTTATCGCCGGTAGGTACCATGTTTGATCATGATTACTATTTCAGTGGTAACTTAAGTATCTGTGCCCTCAAGTAAAGTGTTACCAGAGGAACTGCTGTTTTGCAAGAGTGCTGGGATTTATGTGCAGAGTTTCCTGAATTTGAGTTCCGCAACACTGGGCCCCAGATTTGATGAGACCGGAATCATATTTCGTGCATCTGGAGCTTGGCTAAAATAATACTGCTGAATTCCATTAATACTTCAGCCATCTGGATTGTTTTGTTGAAGCACTAACAATATATTCCCCTGTGTGTAGGGAACAAATACATGTTTTTACATTTAAATGATCTTTTTGCAGTTAATTTCTCAACAGGCAGTATCTACACAGAGATACACAAAAGATGTACTAAGACATCAGTACTAGTTTATACTTTATTGATCTGTTAGAGGAAAATTTTGTGACATTAACGTACATCACATCAAGGCATGTTTATTTTAAAAATGTTAATATTTTATTATAGGTGAAGTACTTAACATTTGATGTTGCTTATTTAATATAAGTAAAGAGTAAATAGAATAACATCCCATCCATGGTGTCCGCCTGCTTCTCGCCCTGTGCTGCTTGATTTTGGCTCATAGCATCAAATATGAAACAAAAATATTGTAAGAAAATAGTCCAAGGAGCGGACATGTGGTATGAGAAATTTAAAGACATCAGTTGTCCTAACTGCATGTCTTTGGAGTACAGAAGGAAGTCCCAGGCAGATGGGGGGAGAGCATGCAAACCGAACACCCAGATCCGGGACTGAGAGTCAAGCCCACAGCACTGGAGGCGTGAGGCTGCAGTGAATCAAACGCAGGCTTAGTTTCAATAGATGATAACAGCACAACACAGATCTGTGCTACCTGCCCGTAACTGGAAATGATTACTGTAAATTTCTAAATAACAGTGAGAACAATCTAGCTATTGTAATATTACAGTCTCAGACTGTTCAGCAGACAGAATACCACTAAGGAATGGCAGCTGGTCAGAGTTAATGTGTCATGTTGTGTAGTTGGTCAGCACTCCTAACTCCTGTCGTTAATCATTCCATGCAAATTTGAATCCGACGTCCCGCATTTTCTCCTTGAAAACTGCGTCGAAATGTGCAGCTTGAGTGTCGGTGAGAAAATTCCTCCAGTCTCCGGAAATTCCTGGTAGAAGACAGAAATTTCATTCCATGCAGCAACTGTAGCACAAGAATTAAACTGTGTTCATTGGAAGGCATGCGAGTATAAACCCTTGAAATTTCTTTCACACTCTTTCTCATATTTCATCCATTCAAAATTCTGTATAACTTAAGGATGAAATTCATATATTCAGAAGTGGCATGGTGACTCACACCTCCAGGGTTGGTGGGTCAAATCCTCTAGTCATTCTTCCTAAAATCCAAAAGCGTGGGGTGTCTAAATTGCCCATAGCATGTTTCCTGGGATACAGTCAAGGTTCACTGTGACCCTCTACCAGTGCTTTTCAAAAGTGCTTTTGAAAGATTAATATCTAATATATTTTAACAGTAACCATACAAATCATGAAACACAAAATCATCCTGCCATCTTCCCACTGCTAGTCCAGGGGGGTGTTCCACGAAGCAGGATTAAGGGAAAGTTTGACATATTTCGACAAGTCTGGCTCATTTAAGTGGGAGTTCCGTTCCATCAACGTGTCTTAAATGAATCCCAGCTGAGTTACCATGGTAACTTAGGCATGTGAACAAGTCTGCTCCGGCTCAGGATAACTGTCTTGCTTAGTTAAGCGTTGTCTCAAGGAACGTCCGACGTGTGGGAACAGATTCCCAAAGGATCATTCCGTTGAGCGAAATTCCGCTCTCTCACTACTCATGTCATGTAATAAATATAATAAAGCTTATAAAATCCAGCATTCCAATTAATTCCAAAATAATTAAAAAAAAAATGTATCCATATTACAAAGGTCAAATATGGAATGCAATGACTGAAATTGAAAAAAAAATCTGTTAAAATAATATAAACAGGAAGATATTTTTATATCCCCGCCTCGTGCCCATAGTTTCCGGGATAGGCTGCGGACTCCCCGCGACCCACTGGGGTAAGCGGTTTGGACAATGGATGGATGGATGGATGGATATTTTTATATTTTGTTTAGTCACAGTCTACTTTGAAAGTTTATCAGTAAAAAGCAAAGACAAGATACGGTTATTTGTGCAGAACATTTCACGCAGATGCAATTGAAAGTATTTTACAGAGATCAAATGATACAGAATAACATTATACAGTAAGAATGACACATGAACTCAACCCAGAAGGATCCCCGTTGGCTATGGGGATCAAACCAGGAACTTTCGCAGTGTAAAGCGACAGCATAAAGCACTGAACCACCGTGCTAGGCACTCGTAACATTTACATAACTTACGCATTTAGTCTGTCTGCAATTCATTGCCAAGCCAGCTCCCTGGCTGTGTTTATGGCCACAGTATTGCATTTTTAGTGATTACATCTTTGTATTCTTCATACAGCTCCCTCAGCAGTGTTTGTTCTGCGGCGGAAAAAAAACACCGCTCTCGTTTTACACGCTTTCCGACCCATTTGATCGATCCATCCTTCATCCATTCATTTGAGCTTTTAAATATCGCAGGTGTGCGCACAAAGTGAGAGTATGCAAGTCTGTCTTGTATGAGCCTTGATTAGTTAAAGCTTAACTACGTTAGTGGAATGACATGAGGCTAAGTTTAGAGATGGTGCTAGTTTGAGTCAGACTTTTTCAGGAAAGTCTGGCTTTCTTTAGCTACGTTCATGGAATACTCCCCTTGTTTCCTTGTCATTCCTTGTAGTTAGTTGTTGGTTTTCCCATTTTGCTTTTTGACCCCTAGTGGTCCTTTCCTTTGTAGTTTTACCCATTGTTTTCATTTCTGTAATAAACCCCCCTGTGTCTCAGAGCTGCCAGTGGATCATCACCTTCTTTTTCTGCCTGCACCATATGCCTCGCTTCCGTAACAAACAAACTGAGATGTTGCCACGCTGACACAGATCTAGCAATGTTGGTCTTACCTTTCCTCAAAAACTCGGATTTCTTCTGGTCCATGAACTCCTTTGGCACCATAGAATAGTTTGACATGATGTTTTGCTTCATGTTCGGAAACTTGCAGTGATCCGCAATCTTCCCAATGACTTCCTGGCTCAGGGATTTCCCTAAGAAACTAGATATTTTGGAGAGGGACTTCTGCAGGTCCTGTGTTGAACAGCAAAAAGCAAAGGATATAAGAAATATTTAAAATCAGAAGAACTGCATTTAATCTAATGGACATATTCCACCTATGGATGGGATCTTACTATGAACTACTTATATACATAAATACATCCAATTCCATAAATATTAGAACAATGGCAGTTTTCATAAATTTGGTTTCATACACCATCACAATGGATTTGAAATTACACAATCAACATGTGCTTGAAGTTTAAACTTTCAGGTTTAATTCAAGAGGTTTACATTCATTTAATTTCAAATCCAAATACTTATGACTCTAACTGTACATAACATAATGTACATTTTGTATGATACTATTTTGAAAATCATCACTTTTTCACTATTTAAACTGAAATATTACTGAGATTCACTTTGCCATACTGTACAATCAAACTTTACTATATCAAGCAAATTTTATTTTTATACCATCTATCCATCCATCCATTTTCTGTAACCACTTGTCCTTTTCAGGGTCAAAAGAGGTCCGGAGCCTATCCTCGCAACTTTGGGCACAAGGCAGGGAACAACCCAGGATGGGGCGCCAACCCATCGCAGAGCACACTCACACACACACCATTCACACACACATCATTCGCTCACACACCACTCACTCACACACAATTCACTCACACGCCATTCACACTCAAATGAGCATGTTTTTGGACTGTGGGAGGAAACCAGGGTATGGTTAGGAAACCGTAAGGAAACCCAGAAATGACAGAGAGAGAGAATGTGGCTAAATCTTTTCCTAAATTTCAGCATGTTACATAAAAAATTATATAAATAGGAAAAACATGTTTTTCTATTACAGCTTACCAGTATCATTTCCTCATATGAGATGTACATGGTCTGGTCTTGGGCCGGTGCAGAAATCCATCCCTTCACATGATCAAACCAGGAGCCAAATAATACTGTGAAAGAATGAAAAATTCAAGTAATTAACATTCATAAACAGCACAATAATTCTTATGATTTTTGTTAAATTGTGGGCATATTTAAATATTAAAACATGATGTGGCTACAATCCGCTTTTGTGATGAATTTCTTTTAAAAATAGCTCATGCAGTACCTTTTCCATCCAAGAACTTTGACATAAACTCATCTGTTGTCCCTGGATTTACCAAGTAAGATGCCATCCCATAATAGTGGAAAGAAGACGTGAAGACATCTTTTGGGTTCCGAGTAACATAAATCACCTGTGGGTCATTTCAGATTATTCCAATATTATTCTTATACATATAATAATTTACTAAAAGTCATACACAAATAACAGAAGTGTCAATTGCTATATATTTCGATGGTAAATACTTACAAAGAACAACGCAAAGAATGTTTTCACCAG
>JAODLD010000101.1:29854446-29865352 GCA_026781065.1 Mormyrops boulengeri | reverse complement strand
CTCTGTGTGTGTGTGTGTGTGTGTGTGTGTGTGTGTGTGTGTGTGTGTGTGTGTGTGTGTGTGTGTGTGTGTGTGTTGGGCTACAAGAGGGAAAGCGTAACAGCCATAGCTGATGTATCTGTAAGAAATCTGTACCTTTCTGGCGCATCTAACTTTTTATATAAGCCTTTTTTATCTTGTGATTATGTATCCAGACTTGTTTGAGGGCAAATGTGAGTTGTGCACGTGGGTTATATACAAACATACACAGAATGAGACAGCCTGACAGGTCATAGGGTTCTGGCTGTTTTGAGGTGATGCAGGTGCTGTCATTTTGAAACGGACTGCATTGTGATGAATATTAGTTTGTTGAAAACCAGAAACGGTTATTCTCCCCAGAGACAGAGAGAGAGAGAGAGACAGAGGATGACTTCTGTTTCATTTGGGTCAAGGTGTAGTCTGTGTGGAATGTCATATTGTGAGGTCCCCACAAACAGCTGTCTGTCTTCATTGAACTTCTTGCCTCAGTCGTATGTCCAGTGTGAAAGGAGCTGCCTACTGAAATTACATATTTTCTTTTGTAGCAGTGACATCGTGGTTTTTTTTTTTGCTCAAGTGTGTGTGTGTGTGTGTGTGTGTGTGGTTTTGGGACAGCCTACAGGTTCATTCCATCATCCTCCATCACCACTGTTAGCCACATAATTAGGTATACCGTTTAGTCTTTTCTGGTGCTAAGTGAGCAGTGTGTGAATGGTACGTATCATTAATTAATGGTTCCAGTTATGTCATACCACCTGGACCGTACTGTAAATTTGGAGAAATGGGACTTTGTTTGACACACTCAGGAGGTCGAATGCTTGTGGATCTGACCAGGGGGCGCAGCTGCCTTCCAGTGCTCTCCTCCTGCCTCCCAGCGCTCTCCTCCTGCCTCCTCCTGAATCCCAGCGCTGTCCTTCTGCCTCCCAGAGCTCTCCCCCTGCCTCCCAGAGCTCTCCCCCTGCCTCCCAGAGCTGTCCTTCTGAGTTTCAGAGTTCTTCTCTGGTGTTTCAGAGCTGTCCTTCTGGCTGTACGTGAAGGAGCACCTGAACCGGCACGAACTGCAGCGCTTCTACTCCCTGCGGCACATCTCTTCGGAGCTAGGCCGCGGTCGTGCCTGGCTGCGCTGTGCCCTCAACGAGCACTCGCTGGAGCGCTACCTGCACGCCCTGCTGGCTGACCGCTCGCGCCTCAGGTACATGCTCATGGTCCCCTGGCCTCTAGACGGCTCTGTGTGGTGCTCACCCCCTATCGTGTTTCCTAGTGTCTTCTATGAAGACTGGGCGTTCATCTTGGACGAGGAGAGGGCGAGTATGCTCCCGACCATGGCCGCAGGTAAATTATCATTAATTGTCATTGTCATTCATTTTTATTGCCGTTGATCTTAGTAAATCGTTTGCTTAAAAGTGTTTGCATGAGGTGAGCCAGATTAGCAGCAGGGGCTGCGTCTCTGCAAGACCAGAAGTTACAGAACTTATTTAAACTTCCAATGAATGCCCAGGTACGTGTGTAAGCAGTACTGCATTAGGAGCTGTACAGCACCTTCCAACAAGGCAAAAACCAAATACGACTGTTCAGTGAACAGAAGTGCAACATTCAGAGCATCATGATCTTTGCTGTACATCTTCAGTGGCCTGGAATATCGGTATATAACAGCCTGACAATCCCACTGAGAAACTGTGCTTGAATCAGCTGTACTTCGTGCAGAAAGTGAACTGGACTTTCGATAAGAAGCTCTTATTTGAATCTCACTGCCATCTGACAGGAAGGGGAGATTCAGTCTGACAAGCACCTGCTGCAGTTATGCAGTGAGAGAGTCTCCCAGGAGAGCCGGAAGTTTCGCTGGGCTTTTCTAATGCCTTTCTGTGCTTGGACAGGGCTCAACTCCATCCTTTTTGCCATAAACATCGACAACACGGACCTGAATGGGCAGAACAGGACAGGCCCGTCCGTGTCACACCTGCTCAAAGAGTCAACGCAAGGGGTAAGCAGCCTATGGAAGGAGTCCGCTCACGGCGTCAGCACCCTCCTCAGGGAGATCAGCACCGCCACCGCTGTGGTGCCTGGTTTCATCCCCCGCCCCGACTGCAACTCTGATCCACTGCCCGTGCTCCCTCGCAGCGCCTCCGCAGGTAGGGAGGGGAACAGCGTCTCTGTTTCAGGACGTGCTTTGAGCGAGTATCTCATTTTTGTAAGCAGTGTTTCTATAGGAACAGTTCAAAATGGTATTGTCACTGAATTCTGGGTATAATAAACATAAGCAAATCAACAGGCAAGTAAGTAATTAAATAAGCATGTAAACCAGGGTTCTCAAACTGCAGTCCCGGAGGGCCGGAGCCCTGTGTAGCTTAGTTCTTTCCCTGTTCCAACAGAAATGATTCAACTCAAGAGCTGTGTGGTAATTAGATAAGTAGTTGAATCAGGTGTTTTTAATGAGGGTAAACCAAAAACTGTGCAGGGCTCCAGCCCGCCAGGACTGGATTTTGAGACCCCTTATGTAAACTAACATTAATAAATGAGACCGACTTCCTCCAGCATGGTGTTCATGACTGAGTGTACTTTTTGTGCCGCAAGAGAATTTAAAGAGCGATGCCGGATGTCTCCTTGTGTGATCACTGCCCTTGGACTTCTCTCCAGACTCTGGTCTGAGGAAGGAACGGCGCAAGAAGAAGAAGATCACGAACATCATCTCCTTCGATGACGGGGATGATGCCGGGGCAGAGGATGAGGACGAGGGTGCGAGCCTGAGGAAGAGCGGAGGGGGACACCACAGCTCTGAGGAATGCCTAGGGCCCCGAGAATTGTCCCCGGCGCAGAATGGGGGCCCCGAGGGTGGAGAGCTCGGGGAGAGCTGGGACAGCCACAGCCACAATGGGGTGCTGTCCCACACTAAGGGCGGGGATAACGATGAGGAGGACGAGGAGCTGGATGGCAAGATGAGGGCGGAGCCTGAGGAGGACCCTGGGGCCGCGGAGCAGTGAGTCTGCGGGGACGGAACGGGCACTGAAAAGCGTCTGAGATACACTGGTGTCTGTGAAGCGTGGGGCGTGTTTTTCAAGGCTGTGCACTGTGACAGATGTTACGCTAAAGGCCGGCATCGACATATCCTGGCTGCTGACGTTATATAATCATACTGAAATCATTTCAATTATATAAGAATCGGATACCTGTATGTCAAATAGAGCTTGATAATTCAATTGACTCACAGCGAAACGATTTTTAGTAAACAGTCTGGATTCTCTAGCCAATTTTGGAGTGAAAGAATCCATCATTTGTCACATACAGGGTTATATATATTTGAAATTCTTGGCTGTCCAGGAAATAAGCATAAAGAGACACTACATCTGATATTAAACACTGAATGAATAAAATCTTAAATATCCTTACTGTGCACTTGGCAGTAAGGTGACGTGGTAGTCTGTATCACTGGTTGCCAGCATGCCAACCACAGTTAGCCCCTCGAGCCAATCACAATAGCTTGCATAACACCTATTCGAAATTCTACGGTCTCCACCACCCCACCACAAGTTTTCACAGTTTATATATTGTCATATTACACAAGTCACTCTCCGGATTTTTACATGTGTAAGCTGTGCATGTATGTGTTAAGGAGGCTGTTGGAACATTGGAAATGCATAGGTCATTGTCCTCATTAAGGATTAAGTTAGGATCAGCACTGACATGGAGATGCTGTATCTCTGTAATTTTCTTCAGGATTGTGGTAGGAAGCCTGTCCAGTGTGTCCACCTGGAGCCCCCTGCAGGTGATCGATGGCATTGACAGCTCAGACATCCTCATTCCTGTGGCCTCCATGGACACCAGCCCTCAGCCAGGTAAATTTACACCCCCAACTAATGAAGAGCAGTCCCACCCGAGGGGGTAGTCACTGTTGGCAGTTTCTAGGAAACCTCGATTCCCTGTTATGTGCCAGAGAATGTGTGCGGGTTCTCAGCTCCTGTGACATTACGTTGTTTTCAGAAAGCGCCCTGGAGCCTTTGCCTTTTGGTGGGGAGATCGTCAGCAGCGCCACTGTGGCGGATGTCACGCCGACCAGATCCCAGCTACAGTTCAAGTATGTGAGCCTTTCTGTTAATTCTGTACGAAGGGGGTGGGGGTGAACACGGGGGGTGTTTGGAAGTGATTCGAGTGGTGAATGTCTGTGTCTCTCTCTCACCTCTCCCCCAGTATGGAGCCCAGCCCTCCTACCCAGAATCCTCCTCTCAGCGACATTCTCTCCACCCCCGGCCTGCCGGAGTCCATGACAGTGGGTATGTGATTTTCGCTTTCACTGAAGCCACCAGCTTCATAAAAGCTTTGGCTGTACTTTTGGGCCCCCGGGGGCCTGATCATCCTGCTTATGTCTGGCTCACCCGGTTCTTCAGTCCGAGTGTTGATTCTTGTGTCTTAAGAAGAATTAATGATGTTTTCTGTTAGCAGAGGAGGATTTCTAGTGATAAAAAATATTAAACAAAGGCTTTGATGGAAGACTTTCTTTGTTCTGCAGTTCTGTCATGTCAGTCTGCCTTTCCCTTTGATACCAGTGGGGGCAGCAGTGTACCATGGTGAAAACCTGACGGGGCAGATGGTGTGAGTTGGACGCGGTCCCCCTGGCATGCGGGTGTGTGCCGCCCAGCCCCGCCCTGCTCAGCCTGAGCAGCCTGTCACCTGCGTGAAGCTGATCTTCCTTTTTGACCCCCTGTTGAAGGGCATGGGGAGAGCGAGAAGAACTAAAATAAACAAGCAAGAAAAAGGCAAATGTAAATCTGCAGCTACATCAGCAACGGGTGTAGGAAAATGGAAATCGCCGCATGATTTTGGTAGATCGTGTGAAAGTGATGCTGATTTTTTTTTTTTAAAAGGGATCTGAAATGCTGTCTCATTCTTCTTGTCAAACTTGCAGACCATAGATGTGCTTTGTCCAGCAGCTTTGCTGTACCTGTGGCTGTGGACATGGTCTGGTGTGATTCTGTAATATGTTTGATCATACATGAGCGACACACGTCATATGTGATACATTCACTTAAAACGGGACTCTCTTGTTTGTTGTGTTTAATGTGTGTTACTGGCCTCTGTTCAGACATACAGCAGAATTGTAGCGATGGTCAGTGTCTTGCTGTGCTTATTGACTTGATGACCCTGCGATCTTTGGGTTTGTCCCCCCCCCCCCATCCCGAAGGCTTTACAGACTGCCCTCAGCATCCATGGTGTGTCCCTCCTGCTGGCAGCCTCTCCCTGCTTTCAGCAGTTATTCTTTTTTTATATAACCCTCAACTGGTGGGAAAAAGACCCCCCCGCCCCACGCCAGTATCCTGTGATGTTCGTATTGTTGGGTCCCCGCTCATTTGCACTCTTATTCCTTCCCCAACTTGTGAGAAAGGTTCCTCAGATAAGTTGCGAACTGGTTTAATCACAGTTAGATTTGCAAAACATTATTAAATAAGTGTGAATCTCCTGTGAAACAATTTGTGAACTTCTGTCATTGCTGCCTTATCCAGCAGATGGCACTGTCGGTTCACGGACCTGGAACCTGTGCCGTGATGGACAGGGTAAAGCAGAATGTAAAACTGAAACGGTCTCAAAAATGAAATCCCCGCGTTATGGGCGTCTAGTCCCAGGTTCTCCTGCAGGATGTTAGTCTTCGTCCTCCGAGAGCCCTAAAAACCTTACACCTGCCAGTAAGCCCTGGCCGTCTGTCCTGTGCCACTCCTGTCATCCTCTTCCCGCGTGCCTTGCAAGAGGACATCCGTGATGAAGGAGGAGGTGCTGTATTGGTTGCTTATGAACCTGTAAACCTTTAGCCTTTGTCATATTTTTTTATATTCGATATAAAAGTAGCAAGGCAGTCAGTACGCCCTGGCCTTCAGCTAAGGTGCATACAGTACCCCTTGCTCCCTTTGTTAGAATGAGACTCTGCAGTGTAACTGTGTTACGGTCAGTGGTGTCCAGGTTCAGGATGGTGCTGACCTGACTGTGGGGCGTGGGCCGCTTCTCTTCGTTTCCTTCGCGTTGCTGTGATTCAGGCCGCCCCTTGGGCTTGCTGCTGACGTCATGTGACCCGTTCGGGGGGTGGTGGCAGGTGGGGTGAGGATGACCTGCTTTGATTCCAGCATAAGCGCAATCTCTGAGATAGGGGAGGGGCCCCGTGTTATAAATCGTCCTGGGCACTGCACTCCTTCTCCGCATGAGCGCCCTCTGGAGGGGGCAGGGAGGGGGGTCATATGTCGGACTCCTCATGCGAATCATCCATGCTGGCCTCTCGTTCCCGCTGAGATTACATCACTGACACCAAGGTCCGAATTGCGAAACTGGCAGCATGACGCTTGTGATTATAAAATCTGAAATAAACTTGTAGAGAGATCTCATTTTTGAAGTGCTTTGTTTGCTGGGATTTTCTGCTTGATAAATATAAGCTTTGTGTTATTTAAGTGAGCGGTGAGCTATGGGTGAAAGAGCACCGCTGGCCGACTTGTGCTTTCTTGTGCTGCATGTGGGTTTGTGTGAATGGGCCCGAGTGAGATGGAGGCACTGGGGCAGAGTGATCTTGACAGGGATCCCCATGCCTCTCTTCGTCCGGAAGCTTCTGTGAGTGGGGTGAGGCATTCGGTGTCCCCTGGAGGCCTTCCCTGCTCTCCCACTGAGCCTAATTTGGTGACTTAGCAGGGTAGAGGGAGTGGAGGACCATCGTTTCCTACCAGCCAGACTCCCAGTAAAGCCACTGGGGGGACATGAGGGGAGGGGCCACCTTCTCTTCCAGGAATGTGGATCAGCCTCAGGCACCAGCCAGAAGTCCCTGAGTGGTGTTTCCTCATCATGTCCCAGTTTGACCCACTAGATTTTCTGGTTGTCTGGTTCCACTTCAGATGTGTGAGATGTATTATTCATGCTGGTTGCCTCGATGCTTGTTTACAGTGTTTTATTAGGTAGATAGACACTTCATTAATCCCAATGGAAACTGCAGATCTACAGTAGCACAATACACACATTTAGACCGTAAAAAAGACATTTAGACAAGTAACCAAATTAGGTTTTGGTGTCCAGCTGTGTCAAAACCAGCTCATCCTAATTTTTATATATGAGATTTTCTATTCATATTACGGTCTTATCCATGGCAAGCCAATGGACTTCAAACTGCATGGTCATCTGGGAGCTATTGAGTATAATTGCACTTTGCCTTAAGCCATTTGCCTTTATCGTTTGGAGTCGTTATATGTTCTGATTCTGTTGTTCCCCTGTACATTAGTGTGTTACCGATTGTGTATGTTACCTCGTCTGCTAAGACTGCAAGATTGCCTGTTTGCTGGATGTCTTTAAATCCCCAAGGATCACAGAGAAGTTTTGGAGGACTTCAGGATTATATTATAATAACAGACATTTTAGTATGACAGAATATTTGTCTGATATCTTTCCACCCCCGTTAACCAGCTGTTCTTGGGGAGGGCAGGGGTGATTTCAGATGAATGTCAGGTAGCATTATGACTGTCGCACCCTTTCAGACAGATGCACTTGCCACTTAGCACTGCACGAAAAATGACCGTATCGACACTTTTAGCTTCCAGTAACGGTCAGCCTCCTCCTTAACAAAACGTTGCCCTGTTTGGTGTTCAGGAACATCTTGCTTTGTCTCTGCAGCTGAACTACGGCAAGCAATTGTGGCCATGATGGGCCGGAAAGATGAGCTGGAAGAGCAGAATGCGTGAGTCCTGAGACCCCTGCCTTCTTCAGCCCTTCCTGTAGGAGGCGCTCTGTCGTGACCTGCCTGTTCTGATTGCTCAGGTCCCTTCGCAGCCTTCTGGATGGTGAGATGGAGCACTCGTCTGGCCTGCGGCAGGAAGTGGACAGCCTGAAGAAGCGTCTTGCAGAGCTGGAGGAGAGGCATGCGGCCAAGGTGCAGGCCCTCGGCAGGTGGGTGTTTATCGCGCTGGGAGATAGAGAGGCCAGCTCTGGCGACCTTCTTCTGCGAAGCTGTGCTGCGAAATTCGCTTGGGCTGCCCGTAGGATACTTTACGCAAAGGTTCGCAGTTTCATTATTATTCTTAATGGTTTCCAGATGCTTTTACGCATCATTGATGCCTTAAAGCAGTGTTTCTTACCTTATGCTCAAGGACCCCCTAGACAGTCCATGTTTTTGCTCCCTCCCAGCTTCCTGCCAGATGGTTTTTGCTCCATTTTTGCTGTCAATTTTTGCGGTCCACGTTTTTTCTCCCTGCCAGACAATCCATATTTTCGCTCCATTTTTACTCCCTGCCATACAGTCCCCATTTTCGGAAAAGCATGGACTGTCTGGGGGGACCCTTAATGTTCCCTATTGAAGTGATATGCAGTATGTGACCTTCTCATCTGAATTTTAGCCACCTTGTTGCTTCACTGCTGCCATTGTTTCTGTAATGTTATATTTGATTAGCAGGGGGAAATGCTTGTTTTCTTTCTGTTCGTGGAGAAAGAGGTTGAAACTGAGGCTAATGAATACTTGGAAGTACAGACATCATGTCGTAATTTTCTGTTAAGAAGTATCTGCACCCTGAAGGAAGCCTGGTTGATATGCGATCTGCTTTGACCTTAAACCGAATCTTGTTCAAGGGTGATTGAATTACACCCTCTAATTCCAGCGCACTCACCTACTTTACCACCAGGGCAGCTCTGATGGCCTCGCAGTGGTACCTTCCTCCAGTGCACCAGCGTGTTTCCCATTCCCAGAGTAGCGATAACGTCTCCTCCACATTGACTGATGCTAAGGCAGCTTCCCTCCCCCCCAGCTGCGTGGTTAATTACGCTGATGGTCTTAACGTCTCGCTCCCTAATCTCTTCAAGCTGACGGCAGAGAACTTGACGTATAAAAACAAATCAGGGAGAAGCAGGACAAATGGCCATGAGCGCCCGGTTACACGGTCCCCATTGGGGCAGGTGCTGTGCAGCGGTCTGTAAAAACCACCTCCCTGTTTTAACTTGTCAGGGCTGCTTTGTTTGGTGTGGCAAATAGAAGGTCAGGTGAGCATGTGTGCCCTGCATGCTTGAAGCTTTAGCGAGGCTGAACCGCGCCGGCAGTGTTAATTCGAGGTTAAATCAGTGCTTGTCAGAGTGTCTGTGCGCACTCTGAGCCTGTCCCTGTTCACCTGTCCTTCACCAGTGATGCTTTTAGACTCTTTCTGTTCTGTAGACTAGGGGTGAACATGGTCCCTGGGCATCCATAAACCTGCATAGACTTACATTGGCACCTGAAGTTATTCTGATAACATACCTCCTGGATCGGAAGCCGCATGCAGAATAATCAGGTCGTTCAGTGGATTGTTTTATCATACTCCACTTAAAATGTCTACACAAACTTCTGAATTCATCTCTGGCGGGAAGGTGCTGAAGTATGAAGATCGCAGACATGGACATAACGTACTGAAATTTGTTAAAAGCCAATTACTTAACCATTAAAGTACTATGTACTGTATGTATGCATGAGAACAGTATCCATGCACTCAGACACACGGCGTTAGTCATCTTGCCTATTTCCTGACCTGTATGTTTTCCAAAGATGTAGCTTGACCCCTGTGAAAGTTAAAAACTGTTAAAAAATATCAATGAAAAAATACATATTTGAGTCAATTTATGTACCTGGGTATTGGTTTCTACTTAAATTTGTACAGACACTGCTTCCTTTGGCATCTTGAATTGAAATTCTGAGAAAGTGATTTGTACAGAACGTGCAAATGGAATATTCATAGGATTACGCATGCTGTGACATGCAAAGTATTCATAGATAGGTGATAGTCTTCCAGTGTTTTTCGTCGCCCCTTGTACAATTCTCTTTTGTAGGCCGGATCACTTCTATTGCTCTGTTACTAATTGAAATCAAGTCCTTTATTGTACATGCTGTGACAATACAATGAAATTCTTAGCGTGTTTCCATCTCAGTGGTGCAGACATACATAGAGAGACAGTAACTAGACAGTAATAAGTAGAAAAAAACACACGCCTGTAACAGTACACATATATATTATCATACAGATATCACATTATCAGAGTATATGATTATTATATGTTGTAAATGAATAGCTTGGTAAATAGTTGTCCCTTTGAGTCATTCATGTTGTGAACATCAGAAATATCTCCTAATGTTTTTGTTTAGCGAGGTCCCTGTTTTGAAAGGCTATTTATTTATTAAAATGTATTTGTATGTATACAGTGCTTGAAGTGGGGAAAAATAGTGTCGGTACTCCTCTTGTTCACATTGGTGTGTTTATCGGCCGCTATCAACACATCATTAAGTATTACATTCTGAATCATGTATGTATGATTCCGTTTACCACCTCCAACATGCAATATTGAAACAGGATTTCTGAAAGATGGTAACTTAGCGTAAGATTTCCTCGCTCCGACATTTCTGCTTGTGAGTGCACACGCATGCGTGGTTTGGGTTTTGAGTTAATGCCAAGCGAGCGAGTGTTCTGCAGATGTGAGCACACAGAGAGGATGGGTTCTCTGCTCACGAGAGAATGCAGGTGCATGGTTGTTGTTGTTTGCGTGACTTTTTAAACTAATTAAACGACATTTTGCATACTACTTAGCAAAAACGTATGTGATTCTGGATGCACCCAAAGAGTCATTGAGAGGGAAGAGAGGTGAGAATATTTTACAATACCTGTATGGTATAGGAAAACAGAAACGACACCTGAAATGAACCTGTCCTCTTTTTGTACATGTAACTTCATAGTTGTCTATAGGTCCAGGATAGCTTTGAGCTACTAATGATGCATCTGGGGGCGGCATGGTGGTGCAGTGGTTAGCACTGTTGCCTCACACCTCTGGGACCTGGGTTCAAGTCTCCACCTGGGTTCCATGTGTGTGGAGTTTGCATGTTCTCCCCATGTCGTCGTGGGGTTTCCTCCAGGTACTCCGGTTTCCC
>JAODLD010000101.1:29810851-29847174 GCA_026781065.1 Mormyrops boulengeri | reverse complement strand
GCTATGACTTGATCGCTTTTACACTGGCATACAGGAACCGAGCCGTACCTGACCTGGACTGCGAAAAGAGACTCGGGATCCCATGCCCTGGACACGCTTTCAGACTTTGGTGTTTTACAGTTTTTGAAACTGATCTCTTGCCCTGGATTACTCACAAGTGCTGAATGACAGCTAGACTGACAACAAGATGAGCAGCACTTCAATTTGCATGTTTTTTTTTTCCCTGGGCCGTTTGCCAGCTGTAGCCTGCAGGTTGCATCATTTGATGCATGTTGGTTTTATTAGGAAAATTTTAAAGATATTTATTTTAATTAGCTGTCTTGGGTGCTTGAGTGTTGAGGCAATAATTTCTTCCCATTTACCCTTAGGCTGTTGTTATGTAGAGTATTTTGTATTGATTTAACAGTGATGCTATGTTTCTGCAATGTAAACCACTTTAACCTGACAGAATATATTTTTGATGCAAATTAGATTTTGCAGTTGGAAATGCAGGATATAGATTTAAAAAAAATTGTGTCCCAGCTTATTGCATTAGGCACCAATATTGGTAATTGGTGAAAATTCAGATTTATTGTTGAGGGCTCTGATAATGTCACTGTGAAGGTGGGACCACCAAGGAATGTGATCGTATTGGATCTTACCATTGAAGTATATCAGTGAAAGAACATGCCAGCTTTCTCCTGGTCTGTGCATTTTAAATCAATCATTTCATACCCTAGAGGAGTTTGCTTTGCTTGTGTCAGTAGAATAAAAATCATGGATCTAGTGTTTATTGGAGTCTCTGTTTGTAGAGGCCAGTGTGGAGCAGCTCCCTGTGTGGATCCCGTCCAGGATCCCCGTTTGGGCAAACGGAAAAAATTGATGCACAGCTGTGGAATGCATTGTGTGCACATAGTGAACTGGGACACGCTGAGGTGCAGTTCCGCCATTTTGGTTGTCATGTCAGTAGGGAGGGGAACGGAATTTCTTGACACTGATGTGGCTCGAATGCATATTTCTGAAAGGTTGCTGCGTGCATGAAATCCCGTCAGAATGGCATCATCGCTTTAATTTATTTCCCTGAAGAATTTGTCCCTCAGTGTCCCTGTAACGTGACAGCATCAGACAACAGCCAGAATCTCAAGACCTGAAGTGTCCGAAGCCCGAGGACCGGGATGATGGAGGCTTGGCCGTCGGAATGGCTGAGGCCCTTTAGCATGTCAGTTGCGGACACTGATTCCTCTCCTTTCTGGCACGGTTTCCGCTTCCTGCTCTGTTTCCAGTGTCTCAGTCTGAATTCATGAATATGGGATTCGGCATAAACTGATTGGAAGCCAGCTGTCGTTGGAGATGTTCTTGACACCAGCAGTATGCGGCTCATAACTTGCGTGTGTGATGTTTCTCTAAGAGAGGATATTAAATACAGAAAGCAAAATTTCCTTTGTAGGAAAAAGCTTACAGAGATGGTGATGATTATGATGATGATGATGATGATGATGTTTCTCAGATTTTGGTTTAGTACTTAAAAGCCAGAGCCCCAGGATATAAAGCCTAGTTGCAATGCAACATCGTACATTTAATATGATGGTAGTTTAAAGTCTATCAGGCTCTGCTAATTCTTGAATAGACTTCTGCTGTTTTGTGACTATCTGCATTTTTCTGGCGTCTTGCAAAATGACATGGGTTTGGTGTGACGTACCTGTGAGTGAGCCTGTTACTGGTAGGCCAGAAGGAGGAAGTGTAACAGGTCTCTGAAGCTGAAGGAGAGACCTGAAACCATGAAGTCACTGCTTGGCACGCACCCCCGGCCTCGTCCATGGGTGTCAGCGCGCTGCCACTAGTCACTTGAGGTTAGCTGCCTGGCTAAATGCGTTTCTGCACATTGAGGGGTGGGGGGGCTTTGACAGAAGCCCTTATCACGACATAATTAGCTTATTACTTTGTCTCGAATAAGGAGGTGTCTGGTGGCATTTTAATTTAGGATCTTAAACGGGGCTCCTTTTGATTAAATAATGTATGCATGCATATACATATTTGTGCGTGCTAATGAGCTTAAATATATTCATCAAAAGAAAATATGTCTCCTTAAAAAACGAAGGACGGTATATGCTTCTGTACTGAAGCTTCGCATATTTCATGGGGGCTATGCCTCAGGGTGTCATACCCATTATTTGAACAACAGATGGCAGTATGAACCCCTCACATAAAGTGCGATCTTTAATATTGCCTTGTACCCTTGAGTACTACGTTATATTGATGTGTCACTTGCAAAACTGGTAAATGTAGCTTGTCAGTTCTCTATGGGATAAATTCAGATTTAACCTTTGTTTTTGTTTCCTCTTCATAATTTTACTTTTCCCTGATTTTCCATATAATGTAGTACATGTATTAAGTACTAATTTCTGTTATAATTTCATGGTGTTTTTATGGAGTGAAGGTAATAGCTGTTAAACTGAGTTGCTGTTGCTGAGTTTTAGAAACATGTTCTTGGGTATTGGGAGATTTATGCCAGCCAATAACTTTGAGTGGCTTGTAGCTCATTAAAACAGGGAAGCTGATATGTTTGTTGGCTAATTTAAGCTCCCACCAAGGTCATGAATTCTACTGAAAATATTCCTCAAACCCTCCATGGAAAAGTTATTAAAATTTTGCAAATTAAAAACAAATATACCGCAGGTCTTTCCAGTCTCTCCAGGCCTGCAAGACGGGGGTGTGGGTTGGAGATAGGGGAGGGTTTTGCCTGCAGTTATACTCATCACGACTGAGTAAGGAAACCTGGCCATTTTATTTGTTTGCCTAGTAACTAAATGTTAGCTGCCATGCTAATGACGCTCAGCTGGTTTGTGCATAGAGATGTGTAGGGTCCTCTTTAATTTGCGAGTTTATTTCCACCTTCCGCTACGTGGCCTCATCGTACATTCCCCATGCACATGCTTTAGATGTGCTTTTGGATAATAATTCAGAAGCTAATTCAGATACGCTGCTTCAAAAGTCAGACAGTGCAACATACAAAAACTTGCGATTTTGAAGGTGGATGGTGATTCTCATCAATCACTACACCAGATCAATTACATTTTACTGACCTAATGCATCCATTCATCGGTCTATCTTTGAATCGTTTATTGTAGTCTGAGTCATAGAGGGCCCTTGGGCTTACCCCATATAACACTAGACACGAGGTCCCACAGGGCGCATACACAAAACGGACACTGTGAGCACTTAAGTGGTAATCGCCCATCTTCATGTGTAAGCTCGTGAACATTCAAAGCTGGGTCCAGTCACCTTCTTATGCTCACACAGGGGATACTGTGGGTCTGCGTCTATCATTTTATCGAGCTGCGAGCTGAGGAATGCGGTAGGCGCAGAATTGCCTTCATTTGTGGGAGCTGTTCATTAAACTCCAATTAGTTTTGAAAATCAGCATTATAAACACTAGTGTGGTGTCACACCTTTACAAGTTGCCGAAGGAGGAAAAAGATGCAAATTTGGCTTTTAAATGAGGTGATGACATGTAAGCTGAAATGGTATTAAACCGCAAACACCATGTTAGTTTTCTGCTTGTTTAAACTGAGCCTGTTATGCTTCAGTTAATTAATAGCCAGTGGCCCAATATCTAATTCTTTTGAACATATTAATGTGATTTTAACTGGTTATAAATCCTAAATAAAACAGATCAAGCACATTTTATGTGCTGTCGGCATTATTCATTCTATTATATTTGGGGTGGGTAAGACGCTTATGAAGGCTAGCTTGGACCCCATAGGAGGGACAGGAAGTGATGTAATGAAAGGGAAGTTGTCAGGGGGGATATGGGAGGGGTCAGCAGAACATCAAGGTGAAGGATGAAAGACCGTACAGGGGGAGGAGACTCTCATTGTTCATTATGAGAAGCGCTTTGACAGCCATATTGTCATTTTGGGTGGACGGGATGCCTCTTACAAGGGGCCGCACACAGAACGACCGCCTACCCCCATTGTGAATCTGCCCTCCCTGCATCTATATGCAAGTTCCTCTCTGCTCCCATTGTTAATAATATTCAGCCTGTAAATGTCCTTCAATTTCTGAAAGGGGGTGCAGGCACCTGGCGTATTTGTACGTCTCCTCTAGAGAACCCTGAAGAGGAGGCTGTGTGGCAGTGCCATCACCTGACTCGGGCTGCTGTGTTGCTGGGCATCCTGCTTAACCCGTTTCAGAGTAAAGTGCCTTTATAAAGAGAGGCGAGAGCTCGCCCGCTGGAAGCCCACGGAGATACAGAAATGGAGCTGGTGACTTGCAGTTTCTGCTAACTATCACCATTACGGCTTTTTAATAGTGTCTACAGCACCCTTGAGAATATAACTCGGATGGCTTATTTATGTGTTCAGGTATATAAATTATAACACAATAAAACGCATAATTAGATATTATTTGCCCAGTGGTAATAGTAGCAATTAGGAAATTCTGATTTTGCTGACAGATGGCTTGTTCCCTTAAGGAGTGCTGCTGCTCCTCATACCTCCAGCCCTGCGGGCTTGAATCCCATCCCCTGGTAAATGTGTGCTGTTTGCTTGCTCTCCCTGCATTGCAGTGGTTTCCTTCAGGTCCTCCTCTTTGCTCCCACAGTCCCAAAGCACACTACGAGCCTAATTGGCATCTCCATTTTGTTTGTGGTGTATGACTGCGTGTGTTTGTCTGAGTGTGTGTGTCCCGTGACAGACTCCCATCCTCTCCAGGGTGCCCCCTACCTTGCACCCAGTGCTCCCCCAGTTAGCCTCTGCTGGATAAGAGGACAGCATATGGATGGCTGCATTCAGTCTTGCTGTTTATCACACAATGACAGCTTTGAGCGCTTAATAGTCCTTCACATTCTGATGAATCCGTCATGTCGGGTGCGATCTGACTGTATAGTGGTAAGTGGCCATGTGATTGCCTTCATGGTTGATTGACAGGTACGATATGAATGGGTGTCCTGGTTTTACCCTGTTCATTCCATTGCGGTATGACAGACATCACATTGGTCATCGCATATGGGAAATGAGAAGGTGAAAATCTGTATTCTGATAGCCCTTTTGTATGCCATGATTATGGGACACGAGCTCTGCCTCCGGAATAATCTGTAGCAAGCTCCGCCGCGCCTTAACCAGCCGCAGCATCTCACTGCTCTGATTTTAGTTGTTTGTTTTGCGTCAGTCACTGTCAGCAAGAAAAGCACAAGTTACTGCAGGTAAAGCAGAAACAAACACCAGCATGTGATACGGGAAGGACTGTAACGCCATAGCAAACAGAACGTTAGCCTGTAGTATACTGTAGCTTGCATATTCATGTTAAATGCACATTAACGCGTTTTCTGCGGGTCTGAATGAAACGTAACGACAGAGCCTGGCCACCGCCTAGTTGTCATGCTTATTTGCCTTTCCGAACAGATGGCTCCATCAATACTTTATGTCTGTTTAGCCAGCCAGTGACTTCACCCAAATAAATAAGCAGTCAAGCATGAATTCAAACCGGCCACGTGAATCCATGAGGCAAAACTCATACAAATTTACCATAGGGGACACATTCCCAGAGTCCCACTTCTGTGAGTGTTCTTGGGGAATGTTTGATACAGGACTGGCTTATCTGGTCGTGAAGTGGAAAATTAAATGCTTTAGATTTACTGTGCACAATATAGAACTATAATACATATTGTAGAGAACCACACTGTGCCGTTTCACACTCCATGTTCTTGCGATTTGTTTGTCAACTTATTGATCTGAGGCTTCCTTTGTCTTTGAGATTATGAAACAAGTAACTCTGAAATACATCAGTTCTAAAATTTTATTGTCATATAAGTTTTTATCTCTTCTTTGGAAAGACTCACTATTATAGTAATGTAAAATGTATTATCTTCTTACCTCTTGAATTTTTTTTTCCGCCACCAACCGCCACTGACATTGACAACTTTTAGGTAAGTCCACGGTATTGAACAGCTTTTCAGACTGACCCAGTTGGGGAAAGGTTTGGCGTAACGGGAATGAAAGGGAAAGCCCCCGGCCCGCCGCACAGTGTGCGGTTTGTAAGGTGCAGCACTGCAGCGTACGCACCAGGGTCTTACCAATTTTACCTTCTCTGCATCCCAAAATTGATGTGAACCGTAAAGGATCCAGGAGTCGCAGATCCTTCTCTGCTGATGAAGTCAAGTAGCTGTCATACTTTTGTCACCTGCTGGAGTCTGCTTTTTGCATGAAGTTTCTACATCAAAGGCCGCAGGAATGAGAGCGACAGATCAGAGTCAGAATCCGTTTTGCTTTGCCAAGTGCATTTTCCGTACAAGGAATTACAGCGTTTGGCTTTTACATTTTAACACATGCCAGCTGGATGTTGACATATCGTTCTAAAGAGCCTTCTGCAGATCCTAACCTAAGGGAGCCTGCATTTTCTCAGGATGGCCTGGCCCTGGGTTCAGATTCTCTGCAGTTTTACATTCCTCACATTTGATCATTTTTTTCCCTGAACAAACTTCATGCTGTCCATTGCATGTATCACTGCAGCGTGCATTGATTGGCTTTGAAGTTGATGCCCCCATTGGTAAGAGTGGCTGAAGAGCAGGGACTGAAGTTTGGTATGAACTTTAAAGGAGACAGAGACACATTTGTCACCCCAGGTTATTCTATAGTTTGATATGTAGACCTGCCAACTAAATTTACAAATGTCATGTATAATTTTTTTAGACGCTATTCAGAGCATGGTTTATATTCACTGCATTTTGCAATATTCTGAAGCACTAGAAACCAAATCTGTGAATGAAATTCTATGTAATTGAATATGGTCATATGAAGAGATGTCAGAGCCACTTCCTTTGGCGTGAGGTATACTTTTGCGAAATACTTTTGGAGAGTATGAATTGGACAGACAGCTCAGGAAACTCTTTCTTCTGGGGTGAAAGGATTCAAAGCAGAAGGCAGGTAGATATGAGAGGCCCCATGAATAAAATCAGCCTGCAGCATGTTTTCTGGGGCTGACCCCTCAACAGATTCTGCGGAGCCTGCCATACGACGCGGCTGTACGTACTGTCATACGATGTGAAAGGGGGCGGGAGCCACTTGGAATTGGCCGCTTGCGGGGGCTCTATCGATTTTCCCGTGCAGTAGAAGCTGTGGGAAGGTCTTAGTGAACAGCCCACTTCGCTCTGCTTTAATCCCAACAAAGGCTGTCGGTTTCACCCTACATTTTTATGGTGTCAGCCCAGATTAACTCCAGGAGCCTATGGGAATACCTGAAACATGGAGATGCATTCCTAAGGAAATTTAGTAATTTATATCACATGCACTTTGTATGACGGGACACAATGTGGCTACAGTAAGGAATAAATCAGAATTGAAATTCTACTTTCACTTTCTGCCAGTTCTTCCTGTAGTAAGAGCTTGTGAGCATGCCCCGTAACCATATTTGGGTTCAAACCAGCCATGAAAAGTGTCTTCAAGGGAAACCCAACATATCTTCATACTGTTTGACATCATTGAGAGGTCATCAAGAGGGCAGACCTGGCTAAACTCTGGGCAAAGGAGAGTGTGTCCCTGCACTCTAGCAGTTCAGGCTTTTGGAGGTCATCACTTGCTTGTCAGCTGATGTCCCCAACCAGGAAAAAGACTAGCAGACTAGTCTGTCCTGGAGAGTAAGATGTGCCTGCGGTGAATTTGTCTGTAACAGCGGCCCATCCATTCATCTTCCATAATCATGTGGCCAGTCCTGGGTCACAGTGAGCTTAGAGCCTTTCCCCAGAAGTCCAGGGCCTGAGGCTGGTGGCATCCTGGATGATATGCCTGATCGCAGGGTGCTCACTCTGCTCACTCATTACGGGCAGTTCCGAGATGTCTGTTCTCCTGACCACATGTTTTTAGACTGTGTGCAGACACTGGAGTCACCAGAGGCGTGATAACGTTCAGTAAGGGCATGTCATGAGGTAGTCTGATGTGTCTGATCAGCTCGTGATAGAAATAGCAAACTTCCTTATACATGACAGGAAATTTTAAGAGGTAGATCAGGACAGTGGAGTTCATCACACAGTGTGAATTTCTCTGTTATGACCTGCTACACTGTGTGTTTACTTTATTTATTTCTGCCAGCAAAAGCTAACAATCTTCTGTATCATGTTGGGTACCAGAAGCTAGTGTTTGTTTATAAGAGATGTACACAGAGCCCAGTATTTGTATTTGTATTTGTATCTGCATTTTATGGCTGCCACTAACGACATTTTTCTATGGATTAGTCTATCGACTATTTTACCGATTGGTCAATTAGTCTAAACGATTAATTTTCCTTCAGAAAATCAAATTGACAGTTGAAGTTAACAGAGTTTTGTCAAAATAAAATTATTGCAAGGCTTTAAATAAGGAACACCGGCTTTTCCAGCACTATACGGATGTTATTTTCACCCACAATTTGATAAGTAGATTCGTAGTATGCCTAAAATATTAATGAAATGCGTATTGTGATGCCCAAAATGTAGCAACCTGTATAAATTCAATGTATTTTTATCTGTATCGGTTAGCAGAGCACCACATGCTACTGTTTTGGTAAATCATGGAAGCAGTAAGTACTGAAGTCGTGGTGAAGAGTGGGCCAGCTTAGCAACTACAACATATTTTAAAAGAGGAGATATTGTGGTAAAACTTTAGCAGCTACGAGGACTGAAGATGTAAAAAGTTCTCTGTATTAATAGTAATTTAATAAACATAAATAGGCAGCGCTTATGCGTACTCTGTCGGTCCATCATCCAGAATAGTGCCTTTGCGTTTCGTCTTCAGGTGATTGTGCATAGTGCTAGTACTGCCATGGTGTGCCCTCGAAACTTTGCACAGTGTCACCTTTGTGTTTTGTGATAATTTGAACTACTCCCATAATTACGTAGTAATATTAAAGGAAAACATTTGTTATTTTTTTTACACTTCTAATTTTAGGATGTTAGTGTTAATATAAGTGTTCTTCGATAAACTATTGTTGCGTTTATGAAAACCATAAACCAATAGTACATTTAAGCATTCATAATTATTATAATGAAAATGACTAACCATAAACATAATTGAAAAGAAAATAATTTAAAACCTAACCTTCAGTTCCTAATCCACACTCAAACCAATAAACTAAACTCTAAACTAATAAATGCCTATGTGAACATTATGAACCCCGCCACAACAAAGAATATAAACACACAAAAAATCATTACAAATAAAATCTGTTCTCTCTCAAGTACCGTATACCAAGAACTAAATCTTAACCCCTGACTGAGAAATCTGGTGGAACACAACTTTATTCACCATTGGGTAGCTTTCTGTCCAAATTGGATGTCAGGCGACGGACGCTATGCGCTGTATACATACATGCATCTACACTGTACCTGTGTTCCCTTAAAAAGTTAAGATACTTTATATAAGAGAGAGAATACACAATTTATGTTTTTACTCCAAATAATTAAAAAAATAATACAAAAAATAACTTTGTAAAAACCCATTACTTGTAATTTGCCGAATACTGTATTTGGATTTGGCTCCACCCCTATTTATGACCAGGCTAAATGAGCTCACTAAGGTACTAGCTGGCATTTTCTAATTGATCTGAGCTTGAGGCATTACACTGAAGCTCTCTTGTTGGACGGCCCAGTCAAAAAAACATACACATATCAAGTAATCATCTGACTCGGCTTCTATCCTGCTTTTCTGGGTGTGACGTGGGGAAAGTAAACGCGTTACTGAGAGGCAAACTAGTGACGTTATTCTCACTTAGCTGACAAGTGAGAATTTCCTTCGGGATAAATAAAGTATCTCTGTCTCTCTGTCTGTCTCTCTGTCTGTCTGTCTGTCTTTCATCGTTCTTGGGGTTGTGCTGCACACTGGTTAATGAGTGTAGTTTGTTATACTAATTCCTGGAACTTTTAATAAACACGCTGAAGCAGCACCATTAATACTTATTGCCGCTATAATGCACCTTGTATTGATAAATGAGTCACACGTTCTTGAAATTTGTCTGCCTTCTACTCCAGTGGCGAAAGT
The DNA here is from genome assembly GCA_026781065.1 of Mormyrops boulengeri. Taxonomy (NCBI): domain Eukaryota; kingdom Metazoa; phylum Chordata; class Actinopteri; order Osteoglossiformes; family Mormyridae; genus Mormyrops; species Mormyrops boulengeri. The sequence goes on along the minus strand of JAODLD010000101.1, from coordinate 29,837,188 downwards.
CGCATTTGCTGGTAATGTAATGCAGCCATTGGCTACTCAGTAATTATAGAGAAATCATCGGAAAGGGTGAAAGCAATTAATTTTCTGTGGTATGCCCTATGGCAGTGTGAAGCTGGAGCCCCATATCTTTGTAATAAACGGATTGCACTTTGTCGTTTAGTGTTATTCCTTAAAGTGCTGCCCCCCAGTGTATGGAATGCTTTGGAAGGACTGCAGGCTTGATTTAAGAAGATTATATTGAATGCAACAATTCAGTGGAGTTGAATACATTTTTTTTTTCTTAATTCAGTCTGTTGACGTAATGACAGGCTCGCCACTTTGAAGTGTGGTGAAAGGGGCGCGGCGGGCTGTATTTATGAAGCTGAGAGCCGACACCCAACTAGTCCAGTGTATCGTCCCATGTTTCCATCATGAGACTGGGGACTATCTGAGAGTTTGTCAGCGGAAGGACATTAATCCAGCATTTGCATACTATCTGAACTGCAAAACATAGGCTTTTGAGGACGAGAGCATTGACTTGGCTAATATTTGGGGTTTTAATTACGACCATGAGCAGTTATTTCCATAGAACGGCTCCGTAGAGGAAAGCGGGATTTAAAATGGTGGAAAGGCTGGCTGCTGGGTCCAGGCTGCTGAAGCGCAACCGTTACCTTTCCGTTTCACTGACTCCGTGAGGAAGTTTTAACACAGTTTATTTTGTTGAACACCTTTGCTCACCTTGCCTGTAAGAAGGACTCTGGAGTGCAGCCAGAGGCAGGCAGGTTTGTGGACCAGACAGCCAAGCACTTGGGTGTAATGTTTGGGCTCAGAACTCTGGCTTGGTTTTCCGAGGATCGGGCAGGCCTTCTGGTGGTAGCTAGCGGGGCTCCAAATCCTATGTATTTTAATGCTTTCACAGAGTTTAGAAACTCATTTATTGAATGATTTTATAAAATACAATTCATCAAAGCCTTTTGTCACATGAACACGACCCACTTTTACATTATCAGATTAATTTAAATTGGCCTGTGAATGCACAGGTTGGATAATTGTGTTTTGGATAATGACATTATGTATTTTGCATACAGAAATCTTTAACAGTCTGTTAATGAAAATGTGAACTTCAAATATAGCGTTTTATGAGGTATATCCCTGACCTATTTAGAATGTTTTTTTTTTTTTTTTTTTCCTTTTTTTCCCACCACCTACAAATGGCTCAAATATTAAGAGGTTTTATTTTCCATTATGGCTTTGGAGGGTAGTGAAAGTGAGTTAATTCTTTGCACATGAATTACAGTGAGCAACTTCTATTGTGTCCTTAGGTGCTGCTTCTACACACACACACACACACACACACACACACCCTACCTGGACACCACGGAGACCACATTTTGTGTTGCAAAGGTCTAGCTTGAAAGAAATTATAAACCATTCAAATTTCCCTCTATCATGCGATGTGACGTTATCACATCACATGATCTTCCTGCAATTGTGGCTTTTATTTCTTGGACAGAAACAACACTGAATGTGGTCTTGTTACACGTGGATCTGATGGTCTCAGATATTCGTAAAGCATCTGTCATATATTCCCGTGACAGAGATAAGGATGCTGTTTGTGTTGTGGTGGTGTTCCTTTGAATTGGATAAGTGTAGGGACATGGTGTCAGGAAGAGACAGCGGGAATCTGTACGCCTTCCGGGGATGTATATATAGCTTTCTGCCATGTTTTGGCGGTAATTGCTCAGAAGTATACCCGAGCGTTGCTTACGCTGCCTCGGCTCTGATTTTCTGGAAATCGCATTTCAGGCTTGAGCAGACTGTGTAACGTGCAGGCTGGGTGGGAGGCCTCCACGTTATGGCGCGACTTTTCTGCACGACTGGTGGCCTGAGCGAAACTGCTGCCGACTGGCTTAATTCCCTCCGTGCTGTCTGGTGGCTGTGTGGCCAGCTAATGCAGTGTTTCTCACCATCTTCGAAGACCTAAATCCAGACAGTCTATGTTTTTGCTCCCTCCCAGCTCCCTGCCAGGCAGTCCACGTTTTTTGCAAAAACATGGGTTGTCTGGAGGTTCCTGTGGACCGGTTTGAGAAACCCTGTGCTATTTGATGGTTTTACACCCACCCCGGCCAATCCTACAGAAGTTTCTTGTAAAAACCCATCCCTCACTATGCAAATCTTGTGGGGGGAGGGGAAGATGTGGTTTTGATCAGAGTTAATTAATTTTAGCTGCTGTCTTTTATCCTTCCCCCTGCATGTAATATTGTTTGCATTGTAACTTCCTTTTGTGAGATATTGCATGATACGCCTTTATACACTTGAAGTTGTTTTTGATGCCTGAGGTCACTTCATGTTCCTTCAACATTAAATCCATTTTTCAGGGGAAGATTACGTTTTTATCTTCATTAAAGCCCTCTCTCTCATTCTCAGCAGTGTTTACTGCCCTTCCTAAAGGATGTGCTTGTACTTTTTTCAAACAGAAGGAAATGGAGCAAACATTTCTTTCATATGTAATATTTTATGGAAAGTGTCTTGATATCGGAAAAGCTTCACTATTCTGTTATTTATATAGAAAATGGTGTGATTTGAGGTGCTCTGAAAGGCATTGTATTTTATGACTGTCATCTTGAAAATTGTCGGTGGTTGAATTGCAAGGTCTTGGCAGCACAAACAGAACCTCGCCTAAAAATGAGGACAAATCAAAATAATGTTCTTATGTGAGCTTTTACTGGAAATACTTATGGCATATTTTTGCAGGAATATTGTTTTCTCTCTCCTGTTTGTCATTCTCATATCAGTTTGCTGACTACCCTAATAAGCATTTACAAGATGGTTCTTCGGAGTATCAGTTTAATTTATAGACCTGATTTCCTCTGGAAAATGAACTGTAAAGCTTTGCAGCCGGCATGCGAGAATGTGATTTACGCAAAGCTAAAATATGACTGGTTGTTTTTTTGCCACAGGTTCTGCCGGTGTAAACCAGTTGTCGTCGTGTTGCTCTTTCCTGCTCGCTGACGAATCCCGGTCCTGTTCCCACAGCTCTCCCCATACTGAGGAACTGTGATGGCTCCTACTCTGCACCCCAGCCCAAGTCGGTGGGTGACGTGGAGGAGCTGGCTTCCAGCTACGAGCGCAAGCTGATCGAGGTGGGTCTGCTGCTGCTCTCCCGCGTTAGCTGCTGCAGCACGTCTCTTTGTACCTTATTAAGCCACAGGAAGCATCCACGGGGTCAGTGCTGGAGGTGCACGGCGTTCACAGAACTTTCCAAACATGCATTGAGCGGTGCTGGGAAATCGGTCATTTTGATGTACAGTAAAAGCCCTCGTATCTGGCGTCCAAGTAACCAGCACAATTCTAAAATATCAGTATAAAAACTGATAAGTAATAACCGTATTCTATTGAAGATGTATGCCTGCATGGTGGCATGCTTTAGGAGTCTTTCCACTTGTTACGCTGATTATCAGATATCTGACTTAACAGTACAATAGTCATTTATATGTGTGTATAAAAGGACTGAAGTGAGTGCCAGAAATGCGTTGCAGTTGGGTTTATATGCCTCTTGACGTTCATGGATGCAAAAACTTTTATTGTATTGCCAGCACAACTGATCTTACCAAACAAGTCTCTGATATTTCAATAATAATAATTTGCTGGTGGGACATAAAGGCTGATGGTGTGTGACAAAGGGTTTTGAGCTACACGCATGGAAACTAAATTAGTTCTGTCACATGAGAATCTAGGTTATGTAGTCTTGGTAGCACTTATCCAAGACCTGTCTGCTAGACCTGTACCCGAAATGGCATCACTTTGCAGCTGCACAGTTTAACACTGACATCTGCTTTAGCCATCATTCCAGCTGAAAATACAGAAGGTTAGCCGCTCTCTGATGATGTAATCAAAGAGTGAGTGAGAGTGGGAGAGAGAGAGAGTCGTGTGTGTTTGGCAGGAAGGGGACCAGCCTGCATGAGCTCAGGACCTTTCTCGTGTTCAGGTACACACCTACGCACACACACACACACGCACACACACACTCTGGGCTGTATTTCTCCTGGTTTCAAAGGGAAAATTTAACGTGTATGTTGGCAAAAGTAATTTCTATGAAACAATCAGCGCTGTGGTTCGATTAGGTTACGCTTTTAATCACAAAATAAAAATAATTTACATTGATACACTGACAAACTCTTTTGGCAACTGGGGGAAGCTGTGCTACTTGTGTAGTCTTAGAACAGTCACGCACACGCACACGCACACGCACACACACACACATATGCAGTCCAGTCTTGTGTGTTTTTTTTATTCCAGGTTATTGTCTACTAAGAATATGAGAAATGAGACCGGAGGACATGCAGACTGATTGTGAGCTAATAAAGAATAATCGAATAGGGTTTGATTTAAGCATTATAGAAATGGGTGGTATTGATTTTCTTGCTGCATCTGCCTGCCCTGATGCACTTGATGGGCCGGCTGGTGCATAATAGCTGATTTTTTGGGTGCTGCTGGGATCAAATCTTGCATTACAGAAGTGGCACAGCAAAGAATGGAAGGTCCGAGGATTAAAGCAATACAATGAATATATATTAAAATATCTGTATTATATATGCAATAAAGGAAAATGCATCTTTTCATTCACGTGAGGTATCATACGGTCATTCTGCTAGCTTATTTCGTCAGCTTATTCTAAGCCATTAGTGTCAATAGAGCATTCCAGATGTTTTCCTGCCAAGAAAGGCAAATTACAACCTAAATCACCTTTCAGGGGCTCTCTCTGGTCGTCTTTCCTTCAGCAAACACTCTCTTTTCCCCTCTAACCTACAGTTACTTCAATAAGATGCCCTCGCTCTTGTCTGTGAAGCTCGGAGTGAGGCGGGAGGCACGAGCTGGGCTTCGCAGATAATTCCTTACAGCTATAATGTCAGTAGGGAGGTGGGGGCCCCCAATGGCTGTCAGGGGGCTACACGCATGTGCAAATGGGCACGAAGCTGCTTTGGGACGCTTCGAGAGGAGCTCCTCACAGGGTAGCATTATTACTTTTGACAAGCCTGTTTGCACCCTTAGCAGCAGCTTTCGATTCCTGTTGTGGGGGATGAAGCCATTGTCATGCGCGCTGAATGCTGGGGAGTCCGTGGAATGGGGATTTATCTGCCTCGAACGCAGGCGGGTAATTCGTCTCTTCCAGCGTCTGCCACTCTTTCTCTTTTCTTGTTGTCTTCAGAGAAACGTGTCACCATTCATTTCCCTCCGAGCCTGGGACATCCTGATCACTGAACTGACCCCTGTCCTCTTTGAATCTCAATTCCTGCCGCCATAACAATGTAGTAGTTGATGGCATGTTTCCCTGTTCAGGCTGTGATGTCGTCAGTGCAGCCATATTAAAGCTTTCATGTGTGTTTTTGTCCTGTAAGATACTGAGCTTCCGCCCTATAAACCGCAAGCTCGAGTCGTACCTGCGGAAGACCGCCTGCTATATTTTTCATATCCGTGTCGCGGCTTTTGAAATGCATGCAGCATGTTTCCGATATATATCCCTGTTCCTCTACACCCCTGCTGATGAAATCCATAGGCCTGAGATTGAGGTGTGAGCCTCTTTTTGGACCATATACATCCATAAGTGTTAGCAGTAATATCTGTTGTTTTCTGTAAACCTCATCACCCCCAGACCTGACGAAACACCCTCTTGTTTTCTGCTCTACCAATGGTTTTTTGTTCATTTTTGTTGTACTCTGTGATGCTAATTCTACACTTGTTGTGTGTCACCTCCCCCAGTATGGCTCATGGTGTCAGGCTATCAGAATGATTTCAGTGGTTCTGTAGACGAGAAGTGGCTGTTAGTTCTGGACCATGCCCTGTGTCTGGGCTTTCACTAAGTCACTGGTGAATTGTGGATCTCAGTCAGAACCCCGATGAAGTGGAACTCCTCGGTATTGCTGCTTTCTGGGACCTTGGGTAAGTGGTGGGTCTTGCCGGTAGCCTGATGACCAGTCAGCACTCAGGGTGAGCGTCTGTGTCTCACCTGGCTCTCCCATCGCTGCTTGTGGGCGACTCCGTGGCAGAAGGTCTTTCAGCGATAACACTTTTTGGCACCTGTGCTTATGGACCATCTCTGGCATCAATCTCACTTTAGAAGGTCAGTTCATGGTCAGGTTAAGCTGGAGCTGCTGGATTTTAAAAGCCCTGTTTGAGTTTCTCTCAGTCCAGAGACTGATACCTTTACACTTCGGACTGTTGAGTGGAAAGATGATCTCTGCAAAATGAGGGAAGGACTTGATGTAACACCCACTCAGGATACAGAAACCTCTCGTAATGCTTATTGAGTCTTTTGTAAATCCTTTCTGTGTCTTAATTATAATGTTGATTCTCAAATTTGTGTTTTAAAACAGTATTATTATGATGAAGATAACTGTAGGTATCTGCAAAGATTCAGATTTTTTCCAAATGGTGCATCATTCTCTGTCTTAGTGGCCAAGATTTCAAGAATTGATCGGTGGGATCATTGATCCTAATTTGAGCTATGTTGTCTTTCATCTTCTATCTTTTGAGAGTTGTAATGTTTGGAATCCTATAATTATCTGCAATATAATCCTCAAAACCCTTTCATTTCAAGGAATGTTAATAGGAAGTGCTTAGAATAGAAAATTAATTGTGTAAGAGAGCTTATTGTTAAATGCAAGGGAATTAAATTTTTCCCTTAATTGTAATAACTAGAGATACATGTTTTTCCAAGCGTACCTATCTGCGTTGTTGTTTTTTCCGTCTGAAGTTGTACTCCTTCTTGCAGACTGTTGGGAATGTATTTTGGGTTCATACCAGGGGCTTCATTCATTCAGCTAAAGGCGTAGCGACCCCCCCTGGTTGTGTGTGGCAGTGCCTTTTATAGCTGGGTAAAGAGCGGCAGGGGACAGACTCTCATCTCCTTTAGGCATTCATGTATTTCAGTTTGTGCTCATAAGCCATCATATGATGATTGAATATGACAGATAGCATCTTTATAGAACCGTCATCTACTCATAACTTCAGACATACTTCCAGTTGACTCATTTGAATCAAAAGCTTTCTCTGCATCTAACCAAACCAGAGAAGTTCTTGAAGCTGTTGCATGTCACTGATACTGGAAAGCTGTTCATTTTTCTTGTGTTTTTGTGCGATTCATGAACCACTTTGACCATAACACATCAATCCCTGCATTCTTTTAACCAATGTCGTTGCATGCAGCTTATGGTCTGTGTTTCCCTAAAGAACAGAGGTACCTGAAAGCAGTGCCTCTCTCTCTCTGGCCTTTTCCCTTTATTGTACCATTCTGAATGAACATCATTTTCTTCGAACCAGGCAAATGAGGCGACTGCAGGGAGACGCTTGGCTGTTTAGACAAATGTCTATAATTTTTTAGATGCCAGCTTTAGTTACTTTCCACAGATAAATTATTGCAATTAACGGGTCCTGTATGTCTTGTATAGTGCCATCTGCCTGTTGTTCTAGTGACTTACTCATAATATTTCAGTCCGGTGAATATGATCTTTTTTCAATTTCTTTTGTGCTTTGGACATTTTTTTCATCCATATTTTTCTCCATTTCTTGTTAGAGATTTGCATCTCGTTATCCTTTGGGCTTACTCTCAGTTTCACGTTCAGATCAGATAACTGTAGTCACTTTGCTTTCATTTTATGGGCATTAATTTCCCCCTAGCTGCTTATAAAGTATCTCATATCATCTGTCGTCCCTCTTCCCTAGTGTCTCTCTCTCATGGAACATCTTAATTTCTTGCCTCATCTGTGCCTTAAATTGTGAAATGCTCAAAGTGCCTGATTTAGCCTGTAGCTTGGACATCCTAGCATAGACAGCAAAACGAGCATATGGTCGAACAGCCTACTTCACTGATTCCTGATTTGTGCCTATATGAAAATGAAAAATAAGTCTGAGACCACAGGGAGTCTCCTTCACTAAAAGCCCCTCCAGGGGTGATTTACCTGCATTCCATCCCTCAGTGTCATTGGTATTTGTGTAAGAGTAGTTTTGCAGCTGTTAGAGGGAAGTGTTGTAAGTATAGGCAAGCGACTACTCTCGCAAAAAACCATGGATTAATACAGAAAAATACAATCTAATTCACCAGCACAATTTTATTACTCACAAAGTATATATCAATAAATATGGATTGTAATCTTTTAGAAATTCTAACCACATTTCCCATATTTGTATATTTCTGGTTTCTGTAAATGCTGTGTGTCTTCTGCTGTTTCAATGAACACAGATCTGGAAGTTTCTCCCACTTGCACTCATAACTGGCTCCTGATGTGGCCATATTCACCTGCCTCCTTGGTACCCTTTAATCTGGGTTGACCTTATGACCCTGGCACACAATCTGATGCTGAACTTTCTAGTCTTGCTCAATTTAGAGAGTTCAGTAAGGACAAGTTTTCCCAAAAGCACACACATCCCCTTGGTACAATGCTGAGTTGATTTTTTGTGGGCATTACCCAAAAGCGCCAACATGAACCAATGTCACTGATTAACACACCACCCATCTGTTCTCCATTGTCATCTGGCTTGCTTTCTGTAATTATGTCTTTCCTTTTCTCTGCTTTTGTATTATTCTGTCTCAGTGATGTTGCACTGTATCACAACACACCCATGTACAGTAAAGTGCCTTGGGGCGACTCGGGGTGAAAGGCGCTATATAAAACTTGAACTAAATTAATCATATCATGCTTCTTATGTCAAAATCAAGCAGAGCATATTAAACCCTATGAGAGTCAAAAACGAAGGCAGCGTGCAGTCTGTAAACCGCGACCCCCCCCCCGGTCCCTCTTTCCGTTCCACATGATAATTCTCACATCGGCATTCATCACAGCGAGTCTGAGGCTGTTTCACTGATCTCTGCAGTTCACCTTTGAGACAAAGGCCAAAGGGAACTTCATACCTACGTGTGCTGCGTTTTTGTACCCTATTGAAACAGGGTCTGATTGGATTGAAGTCATCGAAGCTCACAATGTTGATTCATAGACTAAGAATTTCCTTATTGGGATTTTGTTCCAGATGTATTAGAGAAAGTAAAACAACTTTGGCACATGCAGTTAGATGATTTATTGGTCTTTTTAAATAATATTGAGTAAAACATAGCTAATTTTTGTTGTTTTTCAGCCAGTGAATAATTCTGGACCTCAGCATATTTAAGGTGCTCAGATTTGGCTTCCAGTTGTGTCCCTGAATATTTTTTTTCCTCTTGTTATCCTGGGTAATGTAGTAATCAGGTTTGTGTTCTGTTGACAGAACCTGTGAGAGAGGAAAAACAATTGTTTGAATTTTCTGAAAAGAAATGTAGTACCTATTTATGTAGTGTAGTTATTAATCACGTTGAGATCAGGGGCCGTATTACAGAAACCTACTATCTTAAATCTTAAGTTAAGATGGTAAGAGAATAAGATCGGATTTTTCCCAATTTGGTATTACAGAAGCAAATCATAACTAACTTTAGGAATCACCTTATCTTGTTTCATCCTATCTTATCTCAGGTATGGAATTCCTAAACACTCAATCCGACATCTGTTGTCAGTTTTTATGTCTGTTACCTAGCCACCAATGCTACTTTTCTCATCCCGCGGGGGCTATTTATAATATTATTTTATATTCTAATTTATTATAGAACGAGCAGCCTAATTACTAATTACTGTTGCCACCTTGGTTAAATTGAGATTGTTGCTGTTGGCCACTTCATTTTTAGCAAAAAAATAAAAAATAAAAAACAAAGAAAATTCTTGTCAGTTGCACCACAACCAGGAGAGACTCAATGCTCCGGGTCGGCCTTGCCAAAGCTGGTCATAGCTGCTCAGCCAACTGCAGGATCAAAGCCCTGGGGTAGCCTGTATCTACTAATGACCGTTTTATCATTAAACTGCAAAACATTGTTTGAGTCTGCCAGAAGCCTGTCAGTAAATAAGTTTTGCCTGTTGACATTTCATTGGTTGTGTAAAACGATAAATGAGCAGCCATATTGATTAAATAAGTTTAGCTATAGCTAACACTATGTGGTGGCCAGTGAAAGCAGGCAGGTCTGCAGTTATCTGCCAGGTCTCTCACATCTGGCGTGACACACTTTCAAACTCTTTTATGCCCATGCAACAGATCTTCTGGCATATCTGTATTATTCCATTATAAACCTAAAATTAGCTACATCAAAATCATTGGGGTACTTTGCAAACCCTACAGACCATTTGCAAGGTAATCAAACTGGTACATACATACAAATGTGTGTGCATCTGCGCGCAGACTTTCTCGAAGTGAAAATCTCATTCCAGCCAGCTGACCAAAGTTGGTAACCCTGTGAAAGTTAGGACAGGTTAACAGTTATCCTAAAGTTAGCAGAGTTTAAGATTTTAGGAAGTTTAGTATGCTTGTGTAATACTAGTCTCATCTTAAGTTAGGATAGGAACATTGTCGTAGAAACTGTTCATCTGCAATGGCATTTTTCCTAAATCGGGTCCTAACCCTAGTTACCATGGTTACCAAAGAGTTAAGATCGGATCTCAAACTTAGGAAGTTTCTGTAATACGGCCCCAGGGCTCTGAGTGTACTCACTGTCACATCACAGTCGTATTGAAAGCTAATCAGCTTTTCTTCAGGCGTCTCGTAGGCACCATCCTCACCCCCTGTACTTTATAGCAGGGTGGTGCTGTTTGAGTGATAAACAATATTTGATTTACAACAGGCATAGTGATTTGCACTGAGACCGAGGACTTCTGTCTTGCTTTCATCAGACCAGAAATCCTTCTGTCACATGTCATCAGGATCTCTGGAGTGTTGTTACTACATTCTTCAAACCAGCCTCGACGTGAGTACAGTACTTCTGAGCTGAGGCTTCCTTCTTGGCACGCACCTGAAGAGCCTGGATTTGTGCAAAGCTCATGATGCTGTTGTCACATGCAAAAAGCCGACTATTGAGCGGCGGTGAAGGCCTCTGGCCACTTCAAAGCGGCAGCTGAATTTTCTGTGGCCTCCATGATCAGATCCCCCCCGGTATTTTTACCCAGTGTAATGGGCTCGGTGATGTCTTACTGGTTTAATGTCTTCCCCTGATCCATGATGGCCCTGACACTGTTTTTGGGCACCTTTTGAAGGTACTTTTATTTGAAGGTCTTATGAAACTTTCTTCTCTGTCTCTGTTAAGGAGCAGCTGCGGTTAAACACGCTTTTAGGCTTATCTCCTGGAGCGTTGTGCAAGGCTGTTGGTCATAGCCGAATTTATGATGTCTTTGGGTGTTTGTGAACAATGGGATGTCTTCAGTAGGTTTCTCTCAGTTTCTTGCAACTTTCACTGAATCTCTGGAGTATCTACAGCTCAGGTTTGGGCTCTCCTTCTTATTGCTTTGTCATCATTAGTGTGCCGGCTGTACTGGTTCCTGAAACCTTGTGACTTACATAGTAGTCTGCAAATGGTGAGGCCTGGGAATCGCCCACAATAAAGGCTTCATTCATTTGTCCCACCTCAGTGTTGATCCACCTGAAACAGCATTTTCCTATCTGTTATCAGAAGCTGTAGGCTTTCCTGGGATTAATGCTCTGTCTCCTGTTTATTCCATGTCTTTATAGATTTTTTGATCTCAGCATACCTGTGATATCTGGAGGCGGGTCTGTATGGTCACTCAGAGTTGACATTGACTTGATGGCTTGGCGTAACTTTGCAGTCAGAATTTTTCTCTGTCTTGGATCCTGCAGCAGTGAGTGCTTATTTACTGAAGGCCTATATTCACATTTAACCAACTCCCATTGGCCACGGTTTCTTGTGGTCTGGTGGGAGTTGGTTTGTACAGGGAAGCAGAGGAAGACGGTAACTGGAATACTGCAGGATTTGCGTCTGTGGGGCTTTATGGCAATATTTCGCACACATCAGAGAACTTGCACCTCTGCAGAAGCTGGGAAACACTGCATTCCCCTCATGCAGTCTTTTTAGTTTTAGTAGTAAAGCGACACTTTCTAAAGGAAACATGAAGAAGATGGCGCTGTTACGGAAATGTAAAATAAGGTCACAGATTTTAATGGATTTCAAAATGGGAATGATTGCTTTTCATTGCTGCTGTCAAAATGCTCTTGCCAACATATTCCCACCCTTTTATAAAACTTTATTTTTTTCCATTCCTTTATTGCTTTTAGTTTAGAAGAACTGTTTATTTTATTCTTTTTTCATAAAGACAAAGCATTGCTACCAGTGTGGCTTCAGTTTTGTAAGGCTTTTATGCTCGTTTGCTCTTTTCCTTTACTTTATAAAGGTGCACACTTGGAAAACTCATTTCAGTTCTATATAATCTCGCTCCTGTATTGAAATGTGACACAGTTGTGCAGAACTTTGAAGACGACATGGTGTAATTTACTTTAGAAGAAATATTGTTGTTCTGCTAAAACAGAAAGCGTACGTTTAACGTTGACACGGTACTATGCAGGTGCTACTTTGGTGTTCCGTATGCTACAGCAGGGCCTGGGCCCTTTAAAGGAGAGAGCTGTGCTTGAAGGGCTAGGGTTACGATGTCATGGGGGACACGCTTCTGAAGGTCTTTAATGTAGCTTGTATTGTTCTGCGGGGGGGCGTGTCTTTGCTGGCTTGTTTGATGGTGCCTGATGGCTTGCAGCATGCCAGGTCTGACATAATGTCGTTAGCAGACACGTGCAAAGGTCCTTGCCAGTGAAATGCAACATGGGAATGTAGCTTACTGTGTTCTTACCATGTGCATCACGTGTGCTGCACCCCTGCGGCGGTGACGTAGTGTGTTTGCAGCTCGGTCAGTGTGCATCCATTTTATCAGTGTACATCCATTTTATCAGTGTATTGTTATACCCATGTGTCACAGCTGATCCGACTGTGATGAATCCCTGGTTTTATTGGCATTTTAATAAATTGGGTACGCTGTATGTGATACGTTAAGCATAAATGATAAAGTTTTGAAATGTTATCTGAAATGTATTTTGTACTTTAATACACAGCATGTTACTGCTGAATTATCCATCCTTTCATCCTTTTATGGAGGGGCGAGGGGGCCCTGAATGGAATTCCAGTCGCCCCTGAAAGCCGTACCATGCAAATGAAACTGTGCTACTTCTGTTCGTAACTCCAACTTCTGTACCAGTGTCTCTTTCTCAAAATAAATCGACAGATAAAGCTCTGTGATTGGCTGCCTTACTCATTTAGGCAGCAAAACAGACCAGCCTATCTTTAATGACCGCTGACTTATGGATTGGCAGCGTTCACACAAAGCCCACAAGTTTACATTAAATTCCATCTTAAGCTTATTAATGAAATACTAATTGACCTTGATGTCGGGTTCATACATTACTGCGCTCTCTTGTTTATTTGCAAACTCAGAAGCCTCATAGGACTTGTTTCTAAAAGAAACCTATTGAAACCAGGATGCTGTTTTGGCATGCAGGCATTGCATTGTGTTAATGTCTTATTTCCATGCAACTCAATGGTCAGTCTGTTGACATTAATGGCTCTTGATGCCTAAGTGAATGCTGGTAGGTACTCGATTGACATGTCTGCCTGCAGGCATAACGAAGAGCATCTGTGATGCAGAGTAGGTTGGGGGTTGGCGGGTCGTGTGTGTGCTTAGTGTGCCGTTTCCCTCTCCTGACAGGTGGCCGAAATGCACGGGGAGCTTATAGAGTTCAACGAGAGGCTGTACCGGTCTCTGATGGCCAAGGATCACCTCATCAGCCAGATGCGGCAGGAGCTGATCGATCTGCGAGGCCTCGTGAGTCGACCGGGGCGGGCCGGACACTGCCTATATGCTCCTTCTTTCCTTTACTCTGTCTGTCTATAGAGCTATAGAAATATACCTTTAAGTAAGCAACTGGGCGCAGCATCATCCACCCATAGCCTGCTGGATTCTTCTTCTGCTGAAGGATGACTTTATTTTTGCGTCTGTTTGCCTTCAGAGACACGGAAACATAGGTTGCGGTTGGTTGGGTACATCCTGCAGGAGTATTGCTCTCATGTCAGAGGCTATGACATTGTCCTGCTCCTTTCTAGCAAGGGCTTTGTGTTCGTTCTTGGTGCTTGTGCTCAGCAGGCCATGCTAAGCACGCGCTAGGCAGACGCATACTATTGACGAGGGTCGGCATGATTCCTCGATAGATTCAAAAATGCAAGATTGTATTGCCTTTAATTAAGATTGGGTAATGTATGTTGGTTATTTTTAAATTAAGTTTGACTTGAAGGTGTTGCGGTGATAAAGCAAAGTAATTGCATTTTCTTATTAAAAGTGATTAAATTGAGTTAGAAAGCGCGCAGGAGACACTATCCACCACTGTAAATTTCCGTTCTTAAGCTTTCATCATTCACCATCACAAATTGCAAGTCTAGTATGGGATGTGGCTTTTCATTGGGTGCCAAAGTTGAGTTGTCCCTACAAATTTATCCTTAGGATTTGCTGGTGAACTAATTAAAAAGCTTTGCTGTTACGCTGGGTCTCCTGTATGGGCTCTTATATTGTCTTTGTATTTAAGCACTTCCCTTTCTACTCGCATAATTGTCATGCTTGTTGTTGTTGTGGGCCAATGACGTCTTTATTGGTTTGCCTAAAGCATGAATGCTCCTGGGAAGGGAGTTTACACTAGTTGATTATATTAATGATGATTACAACTATTCATGTGGATAGGTATAAGGACTTTGCTTCTGATTAGATACAAGTTCATTATCCCACTAGATTAATCTTTATCAGAGTAACAAAGGAAATCTGTGATGGTGCCTTGGTTCATTCTGCTGTTTTTTGGATTAAGAGTATCTGGGACTTCCTGTGTAGGTGACATATGGAGAATGAGGGAGAGGGAATAATGGCTGTTCATTAAGGCTGCGTTTTGTGACTTTGTTCGCGTGAAGCCATGTGGTGTTTGTGTGTGTTTTACTTAGAGAGCACAGTGGTCCACATTCTGGTGACAGCATTTCAAACACTTCACTTCTAATACTCTGTAATGATGCCTGACATTTCTTTCCCAATCCTTTGATCCAAGGTTCCAGGTGACTTGAGTCAGACCTCCGACGATCCCAGTTTATCGGATTTCGAAACGTAAGTGGCGTCTCCCAAAACCGCCTCGGTCTGCCTTAGCCTGTTAGTGTTTGTCTTCTGCAGTCTTCCTGTCATGACTTCCGGATAATGGATTAGGAATATCGAAAATATAAATATTCTCATTGTAGCCGGTCTGCAAATCTGTCCATCAAGAAGTGTCATGCATTAATGCTTTTAGTGATGGTTAGGGATCATGATGATTTTTCCAATCAAATTCAGTGGGGGTTGGGGGAAGGAGGGGCGAGGTGGTTGGGGTTGTATAATTCCTTGTCTTGCTAAGCCGTAATGCATCTTCTTCTGCAGTGCTCAGCGCGCTCTCATCAATGTGTGGATTCCCTCCGTGTTTCTGAGAGGACACTCCTCCAGCACATACCATGTCTACCAGGTAAGACCATTGCCGCGTTGCCCCCTGGGTCACTGCCAAACCCCAGTTGTCTGAAAGGCACTTCAAGTCGGATGACATCCATTAACATCAAGACCTGTCTGCTCCCTTAAACCCCCCAGACACAGGATGAATGAGTCTTTAAAATTTATTTTCATCAAACCTCCATTTGTCTGTAAAAGTAAAGGGTTCGATTGCTTTCATGTTACATCTTATCAAACACGATGCTTCTTGAAAGTGCAGGCAGAGCTGGCTGCGTTTAAAAACATGTACATATTTCTCTGTGCTTCAGAAAGTGCTTCAGATTCTTTTTGTATGCATGGCTGTGCTGCATGTCAATGATCAGAACTTACCACATTTTCTGGTCCCTGGAGAACCTGTGCTAAGGGACTTTAAATGTATTTTTAATAATAATAATAATAATAATAAAAATAATAAGTGCCCTGGTCAAACGCAGATATCATTTAAAGTCCTTATATATTCCACGAATGGCTTTCCACTCTATATATACAACATGCGAGTAGAAATTATTAAACATTAACATTTTGGATGTCCTATCCACAGTTATTTTAGTAAAGAAAAACAGATTAGTGCAACTTACTTTAACCAACAATTACATTCATAAGTTACTGGAATGGCCATGAAACTGTCAGTAAAATCCTAATTAAAAGTCCAAGTGAGTGTTAAGTACATTGTGTTCTTGCTGCAAGGAGAATTGCTACAGGTTGTTTATCGTGGATTTGTAACTGTTCCTCTCCCAGTCCTTCCCAGACCATGTGTGTTGTGTTGTCTTGCCTATGGCTATGGTCACTCTCCATCTTTCCATCACACATGGACAAGAGAACAATCATTGGTTATTTATTGAGCGTTATTGTGTTGTCCGCGGTTATGTCGGTCTGTGCAGCCCGGAGTGTCTGTGAATGTCAGTGTCTGCTCACGTGATGCAGAGACATTCCCTCTTGCCTCTTATGGAGGATGATCAGCAGTCCCTGTTTTTATGTAACTTTATTACTCATGAATTTTCTGAATATTTATTATTGCTTTCACTAAAAATACCAGCTGGAATCTCAAATTCAGGCTTTATATGAAAACCCTCAAGTTTTGCCCTGCAAAAAAAAAGAAAACACGGCATTGTCTTAAGTCTCTCAATTTAGGGGGCTGATCTCAAAGCTTTATCTGTAACGTGAGCTGCATCCCCTTAATGGGGGCTCAGTGGGCGAAGTCTTTGTGCTCCTGATCAGAAGAGCACCAGTCCAAGCCCCAGCCTTCGAAGAAGTTATGTCTGTGAGCACAATGGCTGTCCCTGTGCTGTGACCCCCAAGCTATGGAGAGCCAGATTGGGGGTAGGCAAAGAAGAATTCCAATGAACCTGTACTCATACTTGTGCAAATGGCGAATAAAGGATTTATCAGGATTTCATTTAACACATTCATAGAACATTCATTGCACCTTCATAATGCATTCATAGAACAGTCATAAGCAGCATATAAGCATACATTAACATACCTTAACCATAAAATTCTAACATGCAAGGTGCATGTGAAATCCTTGCACTTTGATCTCGGATTTTAGCTCATTTTGTTAATAACAACCAGCTATCTCCAGGTTTCGTAGCTCCTCTTGTCTTGTTACGATAATCCATATGTGATTCTTGCTCTGCCGGGCCATTCTATGGTGTCCTCATGGATGCCTTAACTTTTCCAAGGAGCACTTATATAAAAGCGGGTCTTTGCTCATGTGGGAGGGATGAATGGGGGGGGGGGGCGGACAGCCTGTGAGCAGCGCAGTGCCGTGCTGCTGATGCGATATGCTGCATGTCCAAGGACTCGACATACATCCTTCAGACACGTTGCAGAATATGATAGTGAGTCCGTTTAGGACTTGATCAGGATTGGCGCTAATTATTCATAACATTAAAAATGCATTGATGAAGCAGGTGAGGTGCTGTGTATGTTAAGCAGTCCGAGAAGACGTTTTGGTTTTACTCATTGCTCCAAAGCACCAGTGGAACATCTAGATCCTGGATTTGGCTGCCTCCTTGCCTCTGGCCTTTATGAAGCTTGTATGACAGGACACTCTGCATCTCTTCATGTTGCCATAATTAAATCCTTGATTCAGGATGGTCTGCTGCCCCGGTGACGAAGGCGTTTGTGCACATGGCGGCATGGAGAGGCTGAATGTGGGCTTCAGTCGTGCCGCGGTTTCTAACTCACGAGGCGTATCAGAGTAACTGTGTTTCTAGGTCACGTTTAAGGTACCTGTCACCTTCGCTGTCCTGCACTTCAGCAGACATGCATCTCTCAGTGTGACTTCGCGTAAAGGTATGATTTTAGCACCTGCCCTTCCTTCAGCCCTCAAGACCTGGTTGATGTTCTCAGCCGAATTCCCATGAATGTGTCACATGCAAAGGATGTCAGCAATGCCACATCCTTCTTTTTTATGGTTAAATATGGAAGTATATTCTGGAATTCAATGTTAAATTTACATCTGAGTTTCTTGCTTACAAACCATTAGGTGTATATATCTGCAGTAGGATAGTCTATAGTCATTTTAATTATAGCTCCTGCATGTATTTATTTATTTATTTATTTTATTTTATTTTATTTTTAGCCAGTGACCTGTTCACACAATCTCGGGGGTTCATTGGGGTAAATGCATGTTTTTGGGTCTGCATGACAGTGTGTGCTGTTGCAATGCCAAACACACCCCCTGCTGAATGTCCCTCCTCTGCAGCCGTCTTCCTGGCTGGGGGGGGGGGCATGAGTAGTCATGATGTCACTCCTGTCGAGCCCTTGGGAGCCACCGTCTGCTGCTCCCCCTGTTACTATTCTGTGCTCTGGTGCCGCTCACAGGTCAGTGATACAGTGCTTCTTGCTTGTCAGCAGATTGTGGCTCCCCAGACGTTCCCCGTAACCCTAAGACACTCGAGTTACAATGAGTTTCCCCAGAAACAGGCAACCAACATGAGCCTAGGGGTGAAAATGCATGGCTATAAAGATATCAGTGAGAAAGAGGCCACCGTAACCAGGATAAACTGCCATATGCTGATGGATGGACGATGCAGATCCCTTTCACTCTGCAATTTGGGACTTGGGAGATTCCCGTGTTGAGTGTATAATTTGAGGAGCGCATCTGGAAGCCTAGCTGTTCGTGTGTTGGGTGTTAAACATACCGAAAGTGCACTTGGCCTAGCGTCTGTTTCGATCTCGCAGGATGACAGGAACTGTTTTCGTCCTGATAGTAAACAGCCTTTTCAGACCGGCTGTCCATGACAATCCTTAAATAAGCTTGAAGCCGTGCCATCTGCAGAATCGTGGCTTTGCCTGTAAAATGTGCTGAGTGACGCCTGTGTGATAAAATACTCTCTGACCTGCTTCCTTACAGTGAGTAGCTTTAGGAGGATAAGCTATGTGTTAGTATTTCTTGAGGTTTGACTACATGGTATGATAATACTGCCGTAAACTTACAACAGCCATATTGGCTAGAAAAGTATGGGCTAAGATTTCTGGTTGTACTCTTCATATTGCAATATTGCAATGTTTCATATTTATCAAAGAGCAACGATTAAGGTTACTATTCATTTATTCTAGAGAACAGATTCTGTGAAATCTTACTGATGAGGAGCAGTTATTCCTAGAAAAACTTCATGCAAATCATTAAGGTGGAATGGAGAAGTTCATATTTTTAGCTACTCAGGGGGTCGATGTAGAGGTGCTTCTTGTTGCTACGTGAACAGATGTGTAGTTCAGAGCCGTGGGTATCAACCTTAGCGGTACCTTTTACTTGATTTGTTTCTCGTTTAAGTGTCTTGCTCACATAGCCATGTTTGTTCTTCTACCAGTGGTGTGTCTATCACTCCCTGTAATGAAGATCCTGCTTCAGCTCGCCTGATAATCACCTTGCTGTCTTGCACCACTGCCTAAGCAGATGCAGACTTACACAATTCATTAGGTCACCTACTCAGACCTAAGACTGGGGAATTTGCTCCCCCTGAAATGCTTGCCCATACATTGACTTTCTTTCTGCTAAATTAAGTCGGCCTGTCATGCCTCACAGAGCTACCTGATCTCAGCAAGCCCTCCGGTGTAGGATGCTAACCATGCACGCCGTCTGCATTATGTGGGGCAGCAGCTGAAATGCTTCTCAATACCATGTGACACTGTAACCCACTGTGGCCTAATGTTTAATTATAATACAGAGATAATCTTTAGGACAGAGAATGATTAGGATACAGTGAGCCTTGGCAATTTTAGTGTTAAATTATTCTACCTGAAATAAACTTTACAGCTAAATTAAGCAACTTAAATATTCATGTGGCATTGAGATCTACCCCTGTGTAGGCAGGTGTCATTATTGACTCTAACTTTCTGTTCGACATAATATAAAATTAAAAGATCCCATTACCCTGTTCTGGGTAAATGATGGATGGATGGATGGATGGATGGATGGATGGATCAGAAATTTCAAATAATCCTATTCGGGTTCATGGTGAAACTGCACATCAGAACTCAAAAATATGTACAAATGCTGGCAATGTGTGACAGTATATGAATGTTGTTCCTGAAAATGTGTCATTTGTTGGATGGTGTCATGTATGTGTGGTCAGATTGACATGGAGATGACGAAATGAATGACTGCGTATGGTAGACTCTCCTTAGACTTGTAGTATAAATCAGAAAACAAATTTCTTCATGATGTAAGAAAGTGAAATTTTTCTGAAAACACATGAGTCACTTACCTTTTGAGGTGCATGTGTAGTTTCCTTTGAGTGTTTATGAAACTGTCAATTGTTGGAAAAAACATTTTGGTTGTAATTCCTTAAATAAATGTGAATGTTTTTAGGCACGAGCCTCTGTCTCTCAGAACTCAAAAAAATGTTTGGTGATGTGGAATTTTCATTTGCATTTTTCTTTATTTAGCAAATGTTTTCATCCAAAATGACATACATTATTTAGGATGGGCAGGGTGAGCCAGTCCCTGGAATTGGGGGTTAAGAGCCTTGCTCAAGGGCCTAATGGTGAAATCGCTCTGCTGAGTTTACAATTTGAACCAGTGACCTACTGATCACAGACAGGGTCCCAACCTACTGAGTCACACACAACCCTCCACATCGTGCCATTACCAATATCTACAATGTTGTAATACCATTTAACCTTTATAATTTCTAATTTAATAGCAACCACACTACATAAGCATAAAGGTAATCACATTGTAATCACAATATTTTATGAACAGACTAATTTTTGTTTCTAAGACCAGATGAAATGTTGATTTAGCAGGCATAGCTCTGGTGAGTCCGATGAGTTATCTTCCTGACCTGTGTGAATCACTAAGAAGATTAAAAATGCCCGATAAGACAAGGTTCTGGTATGAAAAAGGATCTCCGGGTCTTATCTCACTTTGCTCTCTGCAGGTATAGGCACCTGCTTTTCCGCCTTCTAAGGTCTCTTGCAGCAGATCATCTCCTCCGCATGGTGCCGGACTCTTCAGAAATGTCTTTCTATTCAAAACTTTCAGGGGTTGTACAATGTAACTGACACCTGGTTTTAGACCACAATAATTTGTTAGTATTCTGCAGGACCTCCTTTTACGGCCAATACAGCATCAGCTCGTCTTGGGAATGACAGATACAAGTCCTGCACAGTGGCTCGAGCGATGCTGAGCCATTCCTCTTGCAGAACAGTGACCAGGGCACTGCATGATACTGGTGCAGGAAAACATTTCCTGACCTGCTCCTTCAAAAGACCCTAAGGTGACTCAATAATATTCAGATCTGGTGACTGTGCAGGTCATGGAAGATGTTCAACTTCACTTTCATGTTCATCAAGCTACTCTGTCACCTGTCTTGCTGTGTGTATTGCTGCATTATCATCCTGATACACGGCACCACCTTCAGAATACAATATTTGAACCATTGGGTGACCATGGTCCTCCAGAATGATTAGATAGTCCTTGACAGTGACGTGCCCATCTAGAACAAGTAGTGAGCCTTGGGAATTCCGTGATATTGCAGCCCAAACCATCACTGACCCACCCCTGTGTTGCAGTCTGGGTACGTAACAGTCCAGGTTGTAAACCTCTTTGGGGCTTCTCCACACTGTAACCCTCTCGGATGTGGGAAAGACAGTGAAGGTGGACTCATCAGAGAACAATGCATGTTTCACGTTGTCCACAGCCCAAGATTTGCGCTGCTGGCACCACTGAAACCAACATTTGGCATTGGCACCAGTGAGCAAAGGTTTGGCTATTGTAGCCCGACCATGAACACTGACTCTGTGGAGCTCCCAATGGACAGTTTTGGTGGAAACATAAGAGTTGAGGTGCACATTTAATTCTCCACCGAGTTGGACTGCTGCAATTTTATGTTTTTTGGATAAATCCAGGTTAGTGCCGAGATATCCCTTTCGGACAGCTTCCTCTCACATCCACAGTTACTCCTTTTGGATGTGGTCTGTCCTTTGTGGTACATTGGGAGCCATGGTCTTCAGGGAAATGTCAGTCATGCCACCATAAAGACTTGATGTCCTGGTCACAGATGCGCCAGTGAGACACGCACCAAGAATTTGTCCTCTTTTGAACTCTGATATGTCTCCCATTATTTTGTGTGGATTGCAATATTTTATTTACAGCTGTGGCATTGTCACTCTGCTCTTACTGATGAAATGTCCAATCAGTAAAGACTGGTCAGCATGCATGCATATATAGGTGTGAAACTTCATGCACTATTTTGTCTAGTGTTTCAGTTTCATTGCCCAATCCCTGTTTGTCAGATTAGTAGTGATACCAGAAAGAGCTGTTAAAAGCAGCTCTTGTGAACTGAGACAGTGACAGGAAGTGGCCTGCTGTTCCCCAGACTCTGGGCTCTCCCTTATTATGTGAACCCCTGGCAGACACAGTACATTTGAGGTTCTTCTTAATGCCTGCTTCTCAGAACCATTGGTGTACTCCACTGCGCTCTGCTGAACTTCATCTTAATCACGGTTGTCTTAACAGCAGGTTGCCTTCTGGGGAGTCTGGAGTGTTGTTAGTTTCACCAACAGAGTCATCATTCCTTGTGGTCTTTAGGGGAGTATTTTTCGTATCCAATCATCCTCATAAAGTGGATGGTTAGTTGCATCAGCCAGCCTTGCCTTCAGTAGAAACTTCTCAGAACCGTCCTAGGGTTACTGTGTGCTGGCCATCTGGTCTAGCATCTTAAGTACCATCTCTGTGGGGCTGGCTGAGGCTCACTGACAGATCAGTGTCTCAGAAACTCTGGTCACTGGATTCCGAGCCTCTGTAATAAGACTGTGCCCCCCTGCTCCTCTGCTTTCCCCTTGTGTGAGCCCTGATTTTGTTCTTCCTTGCAGAAGAGTTTATCCAATCATATGTTTTTCAAAGCGACTATTCAGAAATTACGGTTTATACACCTGAAATTAGTGCTAGAGTTGTTTGGATTTACATTTATTTAACAGACTCTTTTATCCAAAGATATGCACAATTGACAGAGCAGGGTCAGCCGGTCCCTGAACCAACTAAGTGTCTTGCTCAAGTGCGCAATGGTGAAATCACTCTCGCGACCACAGGACTTGAACCGGTGACCTAATCGCAGATGCAGAGTTCTAACCCTCAGAGCCACGTGCCTCCCCAAGGGATACAGTGAAACATAACTTCTGAGTAAGACTACCAAAGGATCTTAGTGAGGTTGGTGTCAGTGTGGGTGATGTCACTGTGTCATTAGTGGATATGTGTGTGGGCATTTCCATTCTATTTGGACACACGTGTCTTTGAGTTTTTGCCACGAGAAGGATGCTGCTGTAGGCACTGTTCCCCTGTCAAAGACAGGATGGCATAAGGTTTGCAGGCTGAGAAATCGCCCACAAACAGCTGGCTTTGACACTTGTCCTGTGTATTTGATTGCCAGAGGGTTTCTTCTGGAACGTCGCTGATGTTCTCAGCAGTAAGTATCGATCACGATAATTCCCCCCCACCTCAAGCTGTCCTGTGTCTTAGGATAGAAGAGCAACATTTGTTCATTGAAGATGAAATGGTATTTCCATGTAATATTGGTTGTTGGACATTTCAACATCCTCAGCCTTGATAAAAGACGAGATATAGCTGAAATGGAGATGGTCTTGCACTGAATTTTCCAACAGCAGAATCTAAACACACTGGTATAATTTCTGCTTAAATGCTACAATCCAGAAATTCATATTCAATTCATTCTGCATTGTCACTGGATGTCCGTAGATGATGTGTGCAAAATCATGTCTGTAGACTAATTTTGCCTATATAAAATTCAATTGAAGTAATAAAAGGTTTAAATACAAACTGCCGATACACCCAGTCTTCATTTAGCGACTGAGTTCTGTTCCAGCAATAAGGTCGTTATGCAAAATGGTCCCCAAGTGAAAATCACGGTAGCCTAGGCCTGACTGTGACCTTGACTGTGCTTACAACTTTACTACAACGTTCCATGCCAAATTTCTTTTTTGTTCCTGTCTACATTTCTAATTTTTTTTGTATTTTTTGTATGTACAAGTCTACATTTTTTTTGTATGTTCTGCTTCAACAGTCTCCCTCAATCCAGTTTACCTTTTTGTCAGGCGTACAAAATTTGGTCTTAAATACGTGCATTGGACAGAAAATGTTTATTATGTCAAATTAGGAAATTGTTGATAACTGAGGTAATCGCTAAACAAGGAGTGGGAGTATTGCATTTAATATTTAGGAATGGTGAGATATGCGGATGCAAGCAAGCAGGAAAATTTTATTTATATAGTACCTTTCTTAGACATAGTCACAAAGTGCTGTACAATTTTAAAACCAAATTTAAACCAATATGACAACAAAACACCATGGCAGCACAATTCCTTAAATATATGGTATAAATCTATATGAAAAGACGATATGATTTAATGATGAGAAAATGGTCAGAGGAGACTGGGCCTTAAATTATGGAATGGTTTACCCTTAAACGTTAGGGTGGCCCCTTCACTGCCTGTCTTAAAAGTCACTTTTACTCCTTAGCTTTTAATTCAGTTTGAGAGTTGTTTGTTCACCTCTTCTTATTCTTGCTTATTTTAAAAAAAATATTTTTAAATTGCCCTTTGATTTGTTTATTGATTTATTTCAATTATTGTCATTTGAATTCTTACTTTTATGTAGTTCTGCCTTATTGTGTTATTTGGCATATTGGTTGTATAGCACTTTGAATTCAACTCCTGTTGTTTTAAAAGTGCTCTATAAATAAACATGACTTGAGTAAAACGATATGATACAATGACACAATAAAGCATAACTCACATAGCAATATTCAAGTTACCATAGTAAAATCACAATTATACACAATCTAGCCAAATGCCTGTCTGAACATATGAGCCTTTAATTGAATTCTTTTTTTTAAATGATGTATGTAAGCGCAGAAGTTGTGTAGCCCAGTGCCGCTGACATGTCACAGCCCCTGTCATCTTAGATTGCAGCCTGGCAGCCGGCCCTGGAGGACCTTTAAGAGGGAAGCTGATTAGATGGTTCCTGTTGGGAGGTGCAGAAGATGGCTCTCTGCTGGCTTCCTCCCTCAGACAGAAGGGGTTAGACTGAAGGTTTTATCGCACCCAGGGGTCTGCAATCAACTAGAGCTGTTAATTGACACATGCAGACCCTCTGTCATATTCCGGTGACTGAAAGGAGTCACTATGCCCCCCCTCCCGGCACAGAAAGGGGGCTTTATGATTATGTATTTTTAGATAAATCAGCTGCATGCAGTTGTATTTTTATCCTCTCTTTTCCTTCCAGGTCGGCGGGATGTCAATTTATTTTTATTTTTTTTAGTGTTTAATGAGCATTTCTAACACTGAGCATCATTGCAGAGTCGTAGAATCCCAGCAGATAGACTGAAATGACTGTGGAAAGATGCAGGTCTTGAGCTCCAGGCCAGCTGGCTTTGTTAATGAGAAGGTGAAGGTTTGCTTGGGGCCATGGGTGGTCCGGGGATGGCAGCTTTTACCGACACGTGCAGTTAGATCCTTCAGATCCTGCTTCACCTTCTCATTCTCATATCTGTGTGTATGTATGTGTCTGTGTATACGTATACGCCCATGGAGGATAGTGAAGATCGGGAATGCAGGCTGGTTTTTATTTACAGATAGCAGTTAATTTGCATGCATATGCTTAAAGATAAACGCTCTGACCCCGAGAGGCCGCTGTTTGGCAGGAGGGCAGCACGGCGCCCTCCCTGTGCCGAGAGCATGTGACAGACCATCGCTGCTCCTCAGGGCACTGTGTTTCCGCCTTGGTGTGTTGCACGCCTGGTGTCACATGCACGCCCCCCCATCCCCCTGACCGGGCCATCTGCTCCGGGACGGGCGCAGAGGGGCTGGAGTTTGCCGAAGACTCGGTGGGAGGTGGGCTCGGCTCAAGGTGCTTGTGAGCTTTTAACACCTTTTTGTATTTCGCATTCTGAAGGAATGTGACCTTTCTTAAGTCTACCCAGCTAATTGGGGGTAATGGGTGTTCCTGAAACGACGCCCCTTCTCATCTTTTCACTCTGGTGTGTCTCTGCGTTGAAGAAGATGTCGCTGGGCTTGTTATTGTCCGTCCGATAATGGCAGGGCGGCGTCATTACCTGAGTCCCATACGGACTGAGGTGGTGGCAGCTGTGTCATACGCAGATTAAAGGATGGGATGAAATGGTATTCATTAACAAGCTTGTAATTGACATGGCAGTGGTTCAGAAATGAAGTGAAATAAAGTGAAGTTACCCTGATCTTCAAAGGCGTGCAGTATATTACAGAGCGAGCCTTAAGATCGGAGCATGAAATTAGAGAAGAGCAGGCGGGGAGCTGGGACAGCTGGGGGCGGCGAGCCTCTTTATTACCATTCCGTCTGGGGGAGAACGCTTGTGCCCAGTTTAGTTGTTATTAATATTATTAAAAAAAAAAAAAAAAAAATATATAT
>JAODLD010000101.1:29752705-29769789 GCA_026781065.1 Mormyrops boulengeri | reverse complement strand
AGGTAATTGAGGTATGTGGGGGTGGCGGGGGACTGTGAGGAGTGTCCACATGCTGATTTGGTATTACCCCCCAACAGTGGGGCTTGAATACACACCTGCCGGTGCTCGAAGAGGCCTGCAGGAGCCCATGGAGTGGTCTTATCGCGTGATGGATCAGCACCGGTCTGAAGGTAGCCAGCATGACAGGGATGAAGGCTATAATAGAAATAAAGTGTATAATAGATATGAAGTGTGTAATAGATTCAAGCAGGAGCTCATCTTTATCTCAGCGTTATCATTGTAAGCTACACATGTAGGTTTCTTAGAAAAGCGTGGCTCGATTTGCCATTAGCCTTTTAAGATATCCTGCGACCCGGGTAGAAGAAGGATGGATTATGTGATATTGTGGAAGAAGTCACAGAAATAAAAACCATGAAAGTGTAAATATGGTTTACATTTTCAGCAGAGGATGGAGGGAGATAAAATAGAACAAGGTACCTTTCCTGAGCCTATAAGAGAGTATAGAGTGGTAGGTTGAGGATCGGGGGGAAGCCTTTTCGCACAACTGCCCCGGAAACGGCACAGGGGAAAGGCACACTACCTTTCTTTTGGCTTGATTTGCATAATATGGCAAATAATTCATTCATTGTTCAGTCTACTGTCTGTGTTCTCTTCATGCATTATACCATGCCTGATCAGTACAGTGCTGCACTGCATTGTGGGTATAAATGAGCTTCCTCGACAACAGAGCAGATGTATTCGTTATTCAAGGGAATTTACATTATTTTTAATGGACAACTGACCAATGATTCAGTAATTAGGTTGTAGTGATAGAGTATGTCCCAGTGCCAAATATATTCAGGTTTAGTAATGAGATGCTTGTCAAACATTAAATAAAGGCTAAAATAATTGATTACATCTTCAATCTGGTATCTGAGACATTGTAAATCAAGCTGGATGAGATCTTTTGCCTTTGGCGTGTTATAAAAAACCCCTCCACAGCTCCTATCAGGATTATCAGAATCTGTTATGATAGCTGACGAGTTGGTAATTATTGATACAATAAATAGATTAGATAGAAATAGTAAGGTTATTAAATTGGCATGCCTGTGAATCACAGATGGGGGTCGATAATTCCTGATGCCATCGCTTGCTTCTGACTCTGACGGTTATTGCCAGGCTCTCTCTCCTTTTCTCTCTCTCTCTCATCTCACATGTGCTTGCTTGACAAATCTTTTGTTGGGCGTCTTGCTTTTGAGGGGCCTTTAATAACCTGATCCACTTCGCAGATTAATTAGAGACTGTCACTGCTGCAAGGCACATCAAAAACACACAAATCTGTAGGTCTAATTAGGGACATTTAATTTCTGATGCATACTTATCAAAGGCCATGATGATCTGGCTTTCAGGGCATCAAATGAAAGTGAATTTCTGATAAAGAGGGACATGCTTTAGGCTCTGTGTTGGCATGGTGTACAGAGCACCCTGTGTCCTGGGGCAGAGAGCAATTTACAATAGTTACTCTCTTAACGCTGCATTTTGTGTGATGCTGTGACTATTATACGCTACATACCGAGTGCATTTCCTTTGTATACTATTATCACTTGCCTAAGTAGGGCAACATGTGATATTTACTAAAAATTGTCAGTGCACAAATACTGTGAATTAAGATCTATTTCCAGTTTTGGATTATTTCCAATAATGGGAATTACTTATTTTTCATAAAAATCTTTATATATTCAGATAAATAACCATAAAAAATCTGTTCTTATACTGTATGTTTTATAACCACTGTACTTAATAATACTAAAATTATTTTCGTTATGACATTACTGTATGTAACTCTTTTTGTTGTGTAGTTCAGTGTTTCCTAACCCTTTTCTACCGTGGCACACTTAACATAAGGCAGTTATTCCAGGGCATGCCATTGATTAACCCATAATATTAATCGGTTCTTACCTTCAACGTGAAACTTCAGGTTCAGGATCAAATACGTTTTCTGAAACTTTCCTTTTCAAAAATTTGTCCACAGTCTTGTCTTTTCACTACAGGACAGTTTGCAAATTGTCGAACATATGAATACAAAGAGGTGTCAGGTGTAGGGCGATCTTATTCTTGGCTGTATTTGATTACATGACAAGTGCACTTATAGCTGATTGGACAATTAAATGAATAATAAGTCATTTATGCACAAAGCATTTTCTTCGTCTAAGCCACTTAAAGTACATTCAGAATTTAAGTATTAACACATAAGCTTACCTTATTTCCCTGGCCAGTTCTAACAGCACACTAGTGCTGCACACCGGCTGAAAAACACTGATGTAGTTAATGCAGTACTATTTAACTTCATAAACGAAATATTTTATTTTCCGATGCTGATACCAGGCTATATGTTCTAAAAACACTCTTAGAACCTGTAAATGCGGTGAACAACAGCTATACTGGGATTGTGTCATTTTTGTTCTGGTTTGAAAAATTGCCTGAACGTGCAGCCACCCCCCCCCCCCCCCCAATTCATTACTAAAAGCACAATTTATGTGTAAATGTTACATTTCAAATGTAAATCTAGGATTATAGGTATTATACATATTTATACCATTTCATTAATTCTGCTGTGCTAGTTACAGTATGGTGATTCTCTCTGCTGTCATCGAATAACAAGAGAGTAGGTTGTAAATGTAAATGTAAACCTGTCCCCGCACCAGGACTGGGTGGGAGGGGGGCGAAGGTGCCAGTTAATTATGGCTGGAGCATTTGCCGGTGCCATATCACTGGCGTGCATCTGGAAGCCTGCTGCTGTAACTCTAATAAAGCCTAAAATCCAATTTTCTTGCCTGCCCCTGCTTCTAGCTGGGGTCACGTATTCTGAGCTAATTTGTTTGTCTGGCTCCCGCTTAGTAGTGAACAAACGGTCAGTCATCTGAGTGCGGCTCTCAGCCACTCGCAGGACAGTAGATGCAAATGCTGGGGGGCTCTTAAAATGTCTGAATATGAAAGGTGTTTTCTAGATCTGGCTGATCGCAGAGCCGCAGTCTTGTTACGGCATGTGGTATATGCGGATGTGTGTTTGCGTATGGTTCGGTGATGATATGATGCCAAGTGGATCTGCACTTCCTTGGGCGGTAAGGTGAGTGACTCAGTAGCCTGGGGGAGTCATTCGTCAGTTTTTTCAATGACGGAGACCTGCAGAGTCCTAGCCTTGGGGTTTCTCTAGCTCCTGTCACTCACTTATCTCACTTTGCTCTGACAGCCACAAGGTGCCAGTCACAGTCAAGAGGCTGTGCTCCCTGTATCCTGTTACACTTCCACAGCCTATGTAAGCCTGAGTGGTCAGCTTAGCTTGGGCTCCCTGTCCCACCATCACTGAGTGTAAGGCTCATCTATCGGCTGGGTTTGGAGTCTAGTTTCTGGGTGTGTTGGATTGAGTTTAATCTGTCTGTGTTTTTTCTCTTGGTTCCTGTCTGCTTTTTGCACATCTCGTCACCGGCATCGTGGTTCTGTGTTCCAGTGTCTTGCTTCCAGTTTTACGGTTTCAGTTCGCCTTGCATATCCTCTCTGGTTCTATGGTTCTGTCTATGGTTCTTGTATCCACATTTAAGGTCTTAGTTATTTGGAATTCTGCAGCTGGTTTGCTGAGTGGCTGAGGTCTTGTTTTTAGGTTTATTGTGATGGTCTTTTTTTTTTGTGGTTCAGTCCCATTTCCTGGTGTCTCCGGTGCTTCACTCTTGAGTCTGCAGGTGTGGCCAATATCAAATACTTGTTTGTATGATCTCTGAATTTATACCTTACAAAAGAGGGATCAATTCTCACAATTGACACCAAATTTCCAGCAGCTACCAGCCATGCAGCATTATATGTGCAAAGGAAGAGCCAGACAGAACAAAGAGGCATGTTACCAATGGCCTGCTTACTTACCTTAAACTGAATTTAAAGTATTGACTATTAATTGTATTTCAACATGAATGGGAAAGTGAGTATAATTAAATATGAAACAGTCATATTGTCACGATCGGGCGGAGGCGAGCGGGGAAGGAGGCGAGCGAACCCAGGTTATGGGGAAAACGGGGTTTAAGTCAGGTGACGAACAGCAACGGAAACGATACACCATGACACTACAATGACGGATCTGGGGAAGACTAGACAGAACGTGGACTAAATACAAAAGGTAACAAGCAGGAAACGAACAACAGCTGGCAAACGGGAGGATTCCACACAGGGTTAACACGGAGGTGTGGTCCACATGAGGGCGATCGGGGCTGGGCGTGACACATATGACCTGCTCTGAAGGACATCTCAAGCCATCCTCTTCATGTGCAGCAGTTTTTGCTTAATCTGTGCAAATGTGGGACAACGGCAGACAATAAGCATCGTGCATCCCAAAACATGTTAACATTCAAGAAAGTAGCACAATGTTTAATGTTACCAATTCTCTCCTCTAATATGCAAACATACAAGCAAATGCACTATTCATTTACTGTTATTTTACATTTCAAATGCCAGCATTACACTTCTGTAAATATGGAATCATTAAATTAAAATCATAATAAAAAAACTTTTTTTCAGAATGATCTCTGAAATCATGTAGCTCATTATGATTGCAGGCTTTGTAAATGCTAAATTGGGATAATACCTCATCACACGTATCTCCATGCAAGACATCACGCTTTGCTGAGCATCACTTCAGACAGGCTGTTAACAGATTTTTAACAGGTGATGTTCCAGGGTGTATCTGCAACAAGGACGAGTGACCTGTGGATCTCTCACCAGCAGATGGACATTAACCTTTAGCGTGTCACCGTCACCCGCATTTATAACCTCTCCCAAATCTCACAGTCTTATTTTACTAGTTTGCCAATGATCAGCATGCAATGAAATGTATGACATATTTGTCCCTGACAAAGGTGCCTATCGCATAAATGTATTATTACACTGCTTCTATTAATAGATAAAATTAATATTTTAACTTTTAAAAATAAATTTCCTTGATACGGATGAATGGTGATGCTGTTGCCAGGGGAAGCAGAAGTCCATAAACTCCCTGTGCAGCTTCCTGGGATGGTTGGTTGGTAGACACCTTAGGATCTTTTGTCCTGTTTGTTTCCAAGCCAGGACTCATAGCATGATAATTTGAAGGTGTTATCAAAGAGGATCGTATTAAAAATGAAAATGAAAGCGAAATGCCTTGACGTGTGCAAGTTCTTTTTGTCATCTTCGGATTCTCCTCACAGGCTGCATGTAGTTCAGTGGGTACCACCTCCATGCTTAGGACTTGTTCTCCCCACGTTTGAGCAGGTTTTCCCAGGAATTCTGGCTTCCTCCTGCAATTAAAACCCATGCAGTTAGGAGAGCTGGCCTCCTCAAACTGCCCATAGTGTGTGAGTGTGTGTATGCCCTGTGATAGCCTGACCTCCGGCCCTGGGTGTCCCCAGCCTGGTGCCCTGTGCCACCCCCATCACCCCCTACTGGATAGGAGTTTGGAAAATGGGTAGATGGTACTACAGTAGTTGTGACTTGATTTATGTAAGGAAGCATCAGGGCTGTATTTTAGATTGTCAGCATGTCTGACTTTTGCACAAAATAAAACATTACATTTATAGCAGAGATAAATTACAAAATATTTGCTGTGGAGAGGATTCAGATACCTAAAGTAAATCCAAAAACATTTTACTGTATTTAAACATTCAGATAATACTGCTCCTGTTTTCCAGACATTTATGTGATAACAAAGACTTATGTCTTTGGAATTCACATAGTGGGCAGGAAATATAGCAACATAATTCAAAATATTGTTCATATATTTACATAAAATAGTGCCACACTACCGTATAACCCAGCATAGGCGGGGAAATAATTATTGGTGAGTTTTCTTTTTTGTGGATTTTTAAATAGCAGGTTTAAACTTGTTCTTGCTTAACTTTGCTGTTCAGACCATTAGGAAAGATTTATCTCCCTCAGCTTCAGCCTCATTGTAACTTTCTTTTGGAGAATTTGTCTCCCTGATCCCTCAGAATGTCGACAGTGCCTGTATCTTATTCTCTCTGATGTGTCTGACCCTGAGAGATTACTGCTTTTTGGTACATGCCCTTCTGATTTATGCTCTTTCCATTTCTCCTACAACAGTCGGACTGCTCTCTGTGGAAGGGCACTGTAAATAAACACTGCAAATAACTGGTCATGACAGGAAGGTCCTGGTTGGCTGTATCTTGTGGCTTTACCGCTCTGCAGTACCATTCATCTCCCTCGGCCCGCTCTGTCTCTAGGATGTTCCAGCGTCCCAGTCCATGGACTGTGACAGGTGTTTTACTGAACTACACTAAATCAGCGACTCGTCGATTCACCCTGCAGCCTCGTGCCTCCTGAGGTGTGGGTTTGACTCCCATCCCTGGCGGTGTGGGTTTGACTCCCATCCCTGGCGGTGTGGGTTTGACTCCCATCCCTGGTGGTGTGGGTGGAGTTCACCCGTTTGTCTTATGTCTGTGCAGGTTTCCTGTCACAGTCCAAAAACCGCTTGACCAAAGCATATGTTTCTCTAACTTGCTTAGTGTGTGTGTGTGTGTGTGCGTGCGTGTATGTGTCTGTGTATTCATGTATATATTACATTGTACTGGAGCACAGTATTCACAGATTCTTATTTAAAAAAATGCCCCCACAATGTGATAAAAAAACCTGCTATTTTGACCTTGTGGGGACATTTTTCCCCTGCAAGGGGAAACTGTTTTATAAGACTCTGTGAATGCAATTTATAAAGTAAAAATGCCAAAAGTGTTGTATTTAATTTTGATACTTATGGTTAAGGTTAGAGCTGGGTAGGGTTAGGGTTGTCATTGTTGGAATTAGGAATTTTCCCATAGAAATTAATGGACGGTCACCAAGAAAAAAAATGGGTACAAACGTGTGTGTGTGTGTGTGTGTGCGTGTGTGTGTGCATGTCTATTTGTGTAGGTGTGTCCGACCTTCTGTCCTGTGTTGCCTGTTATAGACTCTGGACTGAATGGATTCGATACACTAAATCAAGTCAATTTCAAATAAAACTGATATAACTGCTTAATGTGAAATATCCATTTAAGCAGGCCAAATTGCCTTCTTTCATTTGCGGTGTTTCTTATTCTTAAATGCAACAATTAATTTGTGACCTGTTGGCTTCCTGTGTACCATTCACTTAACCACAGTAGAACATTGACCCTATATGACTATATGAAGTATAATATCAGTCGTGCTCATATATGAGAAACGGGGTCGTTTAGTGGTGTGGAGAGGAGCCCTGTTGCCTCACACCTCAGGGGGTTGGGGACCATGAGGTTTTTCCACTAGCAGTAAGAGTTTTTCATTGTAAGTTATGCGAGCCGTACCCGAGCCGCACCCGAGTCGTACCCACGCTGACATAGCAGGCCCGAAAGCGTGATCAATCCCAGCTGGTTGTGTCACCACCATCTGATTGAAATTCAGGGAGATACCAGTGTTCTGCATCGATGTGCACAGATTATCTGAAGGAAAAAAGGGCATGTTCTACATACAGGGTATTCCCAGGTTATTGAATGAGATCCGTTCCCTAAGTCTGTCTAAGTCAAATTCGTAGGATGGTCGGAATAGTAAAAATACAGTACATAATAATAAATATTATTATATAGTAATAAAAGTAACAAATATGATACTGTACCTCAAGCCGAGAAATTGCTGAAACCACGTGTTTTCTGAGTGTAACAAAGTATTGTGTGCGTTTGTCATTATGAGTCATTGCATTTAATTAAATTTTTTAACATAAAAGGCATTATGGCAGTCTATTCGTAAGTTCAAGTTGCCTGTAAGTTGGACGTTCTTAACCTCCTACTTAAAGTACTAGAGAACAGCTGAACAGAATGGATTTGTAATGCTAATTTACGCAAGCTAATGCTAATTTCGCTAGTGTTTGATGTTAACATAACACAAAGATTCTCACAGATGTGCTAACAGAAATTAGCACATGGTGAATCATGATGTATATCGCGTAAGCAGTAAATAAGTATCCATTTAGTTTTACATCGCTGTCGCTCTCCAAACCCAACAATGCCTTTACCGAGCTGGCCCTTCTAAAGTGGAAAACCGGAGCGAGCTGGAACCGCGCCGTAACTAGTGTCTTTTGTGGTACAGGTCGGGTTGGCCTGGTTCCTGTATGCCAGTGGAAAAGTGCCATTAGTGTGCTGTGTGTGTGTGTGTGTGTGTGTTTGTGTATGCAGCTTTCCTCCTGCAAGCCAAAGATGTGCAGTTAAGAGAACTGGCATCTCTGAATTGTCAATAGTGTGTCATTGTGTGCATTTGCAGAACTGGACTGGGATCACACGACTACCTTAGGCCCTCGACAAACTGTGCTGCTGGGGGGGGGGGGGGCTCCAGATAAATTTTGTCAAACTGGGGGAGTGCAGTAACCTCAGTGTTCCCAATATTCTCAGCATGCCCGGTATACCAGTTGCCCCCTTCCACGCCTGTACATGCCTGTGTCTCCTACGATGGCCTGCAGCCCCACCCAGGGTGTCTCCCCCACCTCCCCCACTTGTGACCCATATTGCTTAAGAAATGTCTCCACAAAGCCATCCCATTAACCTCTGTGACTCTGTGCTGGATATGAAGTTGCAACAGGGATGCATATTACAGGAGGAATGTAGCATTTTCATTGACAATTTGGTGCAAAATGCTTCTCAAATAAAAGGGAGTTTCTTTATGCAGTCAGAGTTGCACACGCAGTATTTAATGGGATGAGGGAGTTATCCCCGCTTGCCCATGGATGTAACTGCTTACAGGCGGAAAGCTGTTTGGAGGTAAAGATTTTGCCAGCTGGGGAGGCTGGGTTCCCGCTGGAATCGCTTCTCTCTTTCTTACTGTTTTTTTCTGCCTCTCAAACTACAAAAACTGGCTGGGTGGCATATTTTTAGCTGGGGAAGGATAAAAAGAGATGCCGAGAATCATGATTTCGTTGCGTTGAATATCGCTCTCAGTGTAAAATAAATCAGAGCGCGGTGTGAAATCCGCTATTGCGCAGCATGCCGCTGTCATTTTCTGCAAGCAATGCAAGTTTTAAAAGCTTGTTATGAGTCTTGAAAAAGTGTTTTAATTTTTAAAAAACTTAGTTGAAGTAGCTTAGTTGAAATAACTTTCAGTGAGAGTTACACTTGAGCATTTACATTTCATGTTTGTATAATACCATCTTCAAGCAATACGACCCAATTTCACTGACTTGCAATGTCCCAGTAAACTAAAATAAAGATCCATTGTCATTCTGCTTCCAGTCATCCTGGGATTTTACTCATATTCCTGCAGCCAGCTTCACTTGCCAGTCATTTTCAACACTGCTGGTTATTTTACTGTTTTATTCAAATATTTATATCTTGCACTGAATATTTTTAATGAACAATGTAAGACATTTAAGAAATGTTATTTAAAAAAAATCCCAGAGATCCTTTAGCTTATGGGTCAGATCATCATAAAGCCTGTGTTTTCTGATATATTTGGATGATAGAAAGTTATCTAAATCAGATCTAGTTACATGGGAAATGACTGTCCGTGTTTGTTTTGTAAATTATGTCCTGGGTATCGATAAGCCCTATCAACCCACCACCCTACCTAAAAATGAAGCTATATAGCTGCGATTGAAAATGAAATGTTAAGAAAAACGATTTATGACAGAATACACAGAACCCTCGGCCAGAAAGAATATGATTAAAACAAAAAATGAATCCCAGCATGTAGTTCGATCATCTCCCTTTACGGCTTTTCTGAATTAACATTTCTAGTTTTCCCAATAATATTTTTATATCTTCTGTTCCATCTTTTCAATTTTTAGGGGAACGATGACTTTCTAAGGCAGGAATTGTCTAAAGCAAAAATGTGTAAATGAAAATCCACACTGCATACATCCTACTGACTTCATCAAGTACTAGGAAGATTCCCTACCAGAGTGTAATCCCAGAATCACCAAGTATTCCTGGAGTAAATCACTCATAATGTCGAGGTTTATAGTCATTTTGCATTGATTTTTGGAGACTCAGTGAGCTGAATACAGATATTCCTTGAAATTTCACCCCAAAGTGCTTTCATCGAGCAAAATAGGCACACTTTCTGGGCACCATGCTGAAGCTGACAAAGGAGAAACAGCGAAAGGTCCTCACCCCACAGTAATTCTCCGGTTCTCCAGTGGCCCCTCCTGCCATCATCTTCTCCCCCGGTTGGTTCCATGATTGACCAGGTGTCCTGCTAGGATTTCTGCCACATAGTCTCACCCTGCAATGGGTTGGCACCCAATCCTGGGATGTTCCCTGTCTTGTGCCTGGAGCCTCCAGCATAGGCTCTGGACCCCCTGTGACCCTGGACAGGACAAGCAGGTACAGAAAATGGGCAGTTGGATACAGCCAGGGAATACTCATTTAACTGCTTCACATTGTGGTGCTGCCCTTCAAACCAGATGCTCTCAGTGCTAATATGATGACAGAAGTTTCATTAACTTTCTGGGTTTTTAATAAATATTGATGGTACATATTTATACATATATGTAATATAATGTGCAGCACTTTCCAGAAATACATCTTTGACTAAGATAAAATGAAGAACATAATCGCTTCTTTTTGAAAGAAATTTTAATTTGTGAACGAAAAGGGGCCCTCAGGACCTAAAGGGGAGGCACTTTTGATCGTCCAGGCAAATGGGGTAAGTGCTGAGGTGCTCCACCCGCCCCCACCCCCCTCACCCCCCTCACCCCCCCACGTCCCTGTTCGCTAAAATCATAAAATTATATAGAAGAGTACGACAAAAAAATTGTTCACTATCATGCAGCATTTCATGACAGCATCAGGGTTAGTGTTTCTATAAAACGACTGATATCCGCACTCAATAAATAAACTAGTTATGTTTGAATTAGAAGTTTTGTTTATTGTTTCACAAAGTGGTTGAATGAAAAAAAGTTACTTTAATGACAGCTATTGGGTTTGTGCTGATGAACTCTATAGAATGCAGGTTTAGGATCAGCCAGGGTGAATACGACCACATGGAACAGGGTGGAGGTGAGTTTCTCAAAGTCTATTCTCCATCAGCAAGGGTAACACTCAGGTGTCAGATTATGGGGGGCAGCTACAGCTACCATGTGGGGGACACAGTACTCAGCTTTATATATTAATCAGGATCAGCTGACCTTTGGCCACTTGACCTCATTTGCCAACATGAAACATGCATATGAATATACATTACAGCTCTGTGGCTGTTGGAGCTGAAGCTCACTAGTGCACACTGCAGCCTGCTTTACCAAGCCATCCAGCTGCCCCCCCCCAAAGCCACATCTCACTAATGGGCAGCCTGTGGTCGGCGTGCAGGGAGCAATGCTGCCAGGTGACTTCCATTGCTTCTGCAAACACAGGATTGGGGACAGAGGCCTTCCTCTGTGGGCTACCAATTATACCCAGGGTCCTTCTCTGTTAAGTATCAGGTCATGGAAGGGAAGAAGCAGGACTCATAGGCGTGGGCACTCAGTATAGCTCTGCATATGGCCAATTCCCACATAAACACCCACGCCCACCGAAAAGAAAAGTAAACGTTTAGTTTATTAATTAGGCCTCACAGCTTTGATAGCACAGCCTACATGCTTGAACTGCTCACAGGTCTGTCTGTCTGTCGTTTTTTTCTGCTGTACATATAGAAATGAAGAGGACTTCTATACAGGAAAACCAGAAGAAGCAGTGGAGTGAGATTTAATACAGATAAGAAAACACTGTCTATCAACAGCAGTGCAATATAACTGCACAGTTCTTCTGTAGCATTAAACCCTTATTGGAAAATCCACAAATCCTGTTTTTCAGTGAACTCGTTAACATTATACCAGTACCATTCGTGTGTGTGTGTGTGTGTGTGAGAGAGAGAGCGGGTATACCTTACCTTATGGGGACACAATGTCCCCACAACGTGATGAATATCCGTTTTTTTTTCCCTTATGGGGACCAGTTTCTTGGGAAAACTCAATTTAATAAAAATCTGTGACTGCAATGAAAAAACTAAAAAGGCAAAAACTCTTGTATTTTGTTTGGTTACTTATGGTTATGGTTAGGGCTGGGTGGGGCTTAAGGTTGTCATAGTTAGCGTTAGCATTTTCCCCATAGAAATGAATGCGCGGTCCCATAAAGATATGCTTACCCAACATGTGTGTGTGTGTGTATGTATATATATATATATATATATGTGTGTGTGTGCAACTATTCTCTTAAAAATGATGGCAAAACCTGGACTTTTAGCACTTAATCTTACTGACTAGTCATTATCACCACCAAGATCATTTATTTATTTCTGTGTACAGATAAACACACCCACCATAATCATTATGTTTAAAAAACAAAATCAGTCCATTTGGGACTGCTATACAGAACATGGCTTTTAGGCCTGAACTCAGCCTGCCTTTGATATGATCATACCGATTATCAAGGAATGTAGCAAATGACATTAATGAGGTCATACTATATGTTGCGGGTGTTGCTGCTTGCAGTGGTTAATTTTTCATTGGCTTTGCATGTCCTCCCTTTAAGCCAAACTATTAATTCTAGGCACGTTTAAACAGAAAGAAAGACTGCTTACAACAACATTTCACTGGTCCCCCCGAAAGACTCCGCCAATATGAGAAGCTGATTCATTTCTAAACTCGTTTATATGCATTCTGGTCCCTGGTCTCATTTCTTATATCTACAGATTCTCTTTTGATTTATACCGAAGGCTCAGATTCTTCCGGAATTCAGTCAGAATGTAGTATCACCCTTTGCACATGTGTGAAAATGAGTACAGATGGATGCTAAACATGGTGCATATCTGGTACTGCTGTAATCTGTAGTCATACTCACTGGTCGCTATGTCAATGCACAGCGAATAGAGTTATAGACAGAACATCCACAGTGTACATAAATCACTCTTCTCATAGGTAACATTCCTACTTAAACGAATCCAGGCAGCTTATAAACATAATAATACAGACTAATAGTGTGAAAGAATATTGTGTTATTAAGTGAATTGGATTCATCGCTCACTTGTTTTCTGGAGAAAAGCGACAGTGTTTTATGATTTTAGGGAATTAAGGTTCTTTGTTATTTTGTCCGCGACCCAAAGAGCACTTGCACTATTTCTAGGTCTGACATTACTGTGCTGAAATTATGCATAGTTTTTCAGTTCAGGCTATTATATTTTCCATTGTTTTTTTCCTGGTATGAGCAAAAGATGTGCATTATATATGCAATAGTAGTCTGGTTGATGTATATTGGATTTATCTCTTCCTTTACTGTGATTTCTAAATGTTAAATGTCAGCAGTTGTTCTTTGTAATCTCATAAAAGGATTCCAGTTTCACTGAGCCATGGATGTTTTAATGTGACTTCAGAAGGCCCTGATAAATCACCTGGATTAATTAGCTCAAAAGGGGCCCTGAACTTAAACCGCGGTGCTTGGAGGAACGAGTGTTAATCGGCACATCACACTTGGGCATGCTAGCTCTTTAATCTGAAAGACGGATGCTGCCGGCGATTATTTGATCATAATACACCACAGTTAAATGTTACAGATTGGTAATGATAATGCCCATCAGTCTGTGATGTCATCTCTGGGCAGCCACATGTGCCCTACATGTGTCACCTGAATCTCCTTAATGTCGCACATCTGCTCTTTGTATAGTTTTATTAGGTTCTTGCATTGTTGGAAGGTGCTGTGTAGCTCTTGCTCCAGTACTCCTCACACAGGTACCTGGGCATTCATTGGAAGCTCAGCCTAGCTACAATTATGCTTTGCTGACTCCTTGACAGCATGTATATTTGTACTGTGCTATTTCCCTCAATTGTATGTCGCTTTGGACGAATGCATCTGCTAAATAAAAATAAATGGGAACGTAAATGCAAATTTCACTGAGGAGCAGAATTTTCACAATTTATATAGAGCATTGGTCATATACCAAAGAGTCTTTAAGCATTTCAACAGGCAAATGGTATGAAATGTAAGATTCACTACCTAGCTACGAAGCGCAAAAATGGTGTCCATTCACATTAAGCTAAAATAGCATTTTACAGAGCTGTATTTCAACAGTCACCTTGACAGCAGCAAATGAATATTTTTGACTAACTCTGTCAAACTGCCGAACATGGCCATGATTAGAGGAACTACGCATAGTTATTGAAGTACTACTTTTTACAGACATTACTATAACAAATTTTTCTTTGCTTAATGATAGGCTACTGATAGGTGTCACTGTGAAGTGAAAGCTCGGTTTTTCACAGTGGTGCCGTCTGAGCGAGCGGACACCTCTGCTGTGTCTCTCACGGTAATGGGTGGCGCTAGAGATGTTCCGGAAAACCGTTTGCCGCCTGAGGAACGGTGGGTGGGGCTTTGCTCAGGCTGCGTTAAGCCGGCATGGGGAAGTGCTAGCCAGCTCTGGGCGTATTGTCTAATGGTGAAAACAACACTGAGAAACTGCTTTACATGGCGGATGTGCCATCTCAAAAGAACATGCACTTTCTGCGACTTTTTTGATCCTTCACCAATCCAGTGCAATACATATCCAATGGGGGAATAGCTGGTGACAGATCTTATGCTGAACTATGACTTTCTTCTGCTTCGTCTTCGTTTCCAGCAGGATGACTGACAGTCAATGAGGGCATTAGAGCCAGAAATAAGCTCTGGAATTTCTATTATTTATGAAATATGGGTCACTGGTCAAACAGAGTGGGAAATTAACAGCAAGTTGTGAAGTGAGCCCCGTGTTGCCACATCCCCTCATTACTTAACCCCTGGTGATCCCATTACGGGCACTTCAGCTTTCATTACACTGCATACAGTGCATGCTTTGTCCTCAGGACAGCAGGAGTCCTGGTGATCCCCTGGTAAGACAGTCACATTACATCTCCTGGGCTGAAGGTATGAATCCTGCCTCCTGCTGGCCATGTGTTACATTTGCCCTGTGTTTTCCCTGTGTTTTATAAATTTTCTACACACATGCAGCTAGGCAGACATCTCTGAAATTGCCTGTAGTATGTGTGATGGACTGGCATCCCTGTCAGGGTAAACACCTGCCTTGTGCCCTGTGTTGGACTGGCACACACCTGCCTTGTGCCCTGTGTTGGACTGGCATCCCTGTCAGGGTACACACCTGCCTTGTGCCCTGTGTTGGACTGGCATCCCTGTCAGGGTACACACCTGCCTTGTACCCTGTGTTGGACTGGCACGCCATCCAAGGTTGTACCTTGAAGTGTCATTCCTAGTCTCTGTTCTTAAAAGAAGAGACAAATCTCTAATCAACTGCAAGAGAACTTGGAAAAATCTTTGGTCAATGAGATTATTTCCTATGGCTAAATATTGATTCACAAATAAAACTCCTGTTCATAACTTTAAATAATAGGTGTTATACAGTGTAATGGATAATAATTGCGAAATTATGTCTAAAAAATAACACATATCTACATAATAAAACAACACAGAGGAGAAAAACCATACTGAATCCATTTACTGTTACACCTGCATATGAATCACCCAGCTTGCTAATGATGATAATGGCCTTTGTAATCACACCCCAACCAGGAAGTATGGGCAAGAGATGTAATAGACTCATGCAAATGGCAGCATTCCTTAAATATAATACTCAGCATCACATGAAGTGCCTATTGTATTTGGCAGGAGACTACTTTTATAAACAGCCTAAGAGTGAGCAATTTCAGTGCTTGAGAACCCTGAAGGATAATAATTTCTGACCCATGGCCTCCCTACTTTTTCACTTGCAAATATATGAATCTATTTTTCTTTACAAGCATGCTTCAGGGCAAAATTAGTTACTGCTATATTCAGTTAAAACTAGAGTGAGAAAGGGCTGTAAAATTTCTGGAAACCTTCCATGGAAATATTGACATGGAAATTTTGAGAATCTATAATGCCCAGTTTTGTATCCACTTTTTGTTTTTTTTTTTATACTAGGGAGTGGCCGATATACATTTTTTTTCAGCTCCATTTCCGATACACAACTATTTAATAGATAGTATAAGATAGCATAAGTGGCCATTTTGACATTTAATAGCTAGACTGGATATGCATTGCAGATATCTCCAATTCAGTTTTTCCTAGTCAAAAAGAGCTTTTCAGATATCCACAAATTCTGTCACTTTTGCCATTTGTGTGCATTGGACTTTCAATTTCAGATGTCGACAATTATATTTTAGATATCTAGAATTAACATTCTGGATATCAGAAAAATAATTCTTTCTATAAAAACTTCAGTATCTACAATACAGTTGTTACTAGTCATAATTTTAATTTTGGGAATACAAAATCAAAAACCATTCCAGATATCCATAATATAATTTTGAATATCCAGAAACACATTATGACTAGTAAAATTGTAATTACAGATATCCACAATATTTATACAGAAATGCCCAATTGCATTCGTACTAGTCATAATAGAAATTGTCGGTATCCATAACTATATTTTACTAGTCAGAATGTATTTATGGATATACAAAATTACATTATGAATAGCCAGAATTATTTTTTTTAATCGGAAATCAAATGATGACTAGTAACAACTAAGAGTTAGGAGTGCCCTGTGACAGACCGGAATTGTGTGTGGGGTGTACCCCAGTCGTGTTCCCTGTGATGGACCGGCATCCTTTGTAGGGTGTCCCCCAGCTGTGTGCCCTGTGACGGACCGGCATCCTGTGTGGGGTGTACCCCAGCTGCTTCACTGATCCGGTGTAATATTATTACTAACTTAAAATACACCCATACTACCATTTTCAGGCTTCGCAGCACGACACATAACTAAATTTAAATCAGTTTCATCTATGTGTTTAATTCACTGCACTTATTAACAGTCTTACAGATCTCATGTGTTTTCAGGAGGCATGGTGTGTGTTTTTCTTTTTAGACTGGTTGCTGATTTGAGTAACACTTTACTTGAGGGGGCACAAATAATCAGTGTTGGGCAAGCTACTTGTAAAGTGTAGTGAGCTAAGCTATCAATTCCTCAACAATAAATTAAGCTTAACTACACAAAAGCTATCACCCATAGAAATATAGCAAGCTAAGTTACACAAATATGGCAAAAGTAGTTTACTACATCAGAAGCTACTTCACGTT